>ML102142.1:0-13848 GCA_003697995.1 Taxidea taxus jeffersonii | reverse complement strand
AAATATTTTATTTATTAATTTGATAGACAGAGATCACAAGTGGGCAGAGAGAGAGAGAGGAGGAAGCAGGCTCCCCGCAGAGCAGAGAGCCTGATGCGGGGCTCGATCCCACAACCCTGGGATCATGACCTGAGCCGAAGGCAGCGGCTTTAACCCACTGAGCCACCCAGGTGCCCCAAGCCTCTTGATATAATTTTTGAAGTGGAAGAGCAAGAATTAAAGAATCTTTTCTAGGGACGCCTGGATGGCTCAGAGGGTTAAGCCTCTGCCTTAGGCTCAGGTCACGATCTCGGGGTCCTGGGATCAAGCCCCGCATCGGGCTCTCTGCTGAGTGGGGAGCCTGCTTCCCCTCTCTCTCTCTCTGCCTGTCTCTCTGCCTACTTGTGACCTTTCTCTGTCAAAGAAATAAATAAAATATTTTAAAAAATAAAGAATCTACTCTGATGATACAATAAAAACTTTGCACAAAAATTTGTGAGGCATTCTTTGATTTGAAGTATTGAAAATATAAAAGATATTTGTTAAGCAAACTAAAGTCTATCCATATTATAAAATCCTATACTACCAGTAAATACCATCTTCTAGAAAAATATAAAACGGAGTAGAAAAATGCTTAGTAAAATTAAGGAGGGAAGGCAAGTTACAAAAGTTGTACAGAATTCCCACCTTTAATTTCAGTGGGCATATTTCCATGTAAACATGTTTTTGTTTAAGACATGATTTTAATGGCAGTGTTGCACTCCACAATATGGATATGCCATAATTTATTATATGCAGAGAAGGAAGAATGAAAGGGTAATCTAAAATATCAGAAGTGACTATATAATTGGGATTTTAGAGTCTTTATATTTCACAGTAGAAATAAAGAAGACAAATTATTTTATAATTAAGAAAGGGGCACCTGAGTGGCTCAGTGGGTTAAGCCTCTGCCTTCGGCTCAGGTCATGATCTCAGGGTCCTGGGATCAAGCCCTGCATTGGGCTCTCTGCTTGGTGGGGGGCCTGCTTCCTCCTCTCTCTCTCTCTGCCTACTTGTGATCTCTCTCTGTCAAATAAATAAATAAAATCTTTAAAAAATAAAAAAAAAGAAATAGAATAAAAATTCTATGAATGTAACATTTAGTAAATGATCACCACAGTGTCTTGAAATAAAGTCCTAGCTGCATCTACATAGGATCTTATAATACTGGCAGAAAGCAACTGTTTTACTCATTTGATGAACATATCCCATCTCTAGTTATTCCAAAGAAATCAGAACTTTCAGGACCAACAATCTCAAGAGGTTATGATTCTATACAATGCAATAAGCACAAATGACTTTCCAAAAAATCTAAATTTCTAAATTATTTTTCAATTTGAACTGTAGTTGCAGCCCAGAACTTCACTTAAGCTCAGAGAGTTTATTAATGAGGAAAACCAAATGAGCTGTCTTGGCTGAATGGCAGGCCTGAAAGCATATCGCCTCTCTTCCCCTCCCCGGTGGACTTGACTAGATGACACAGCCACCATGACTTTCCTCTGTGAAATGCTACCCTGGGGTTGCTGTGCTCCTCAAAGCAGCTGTCAGGCACATACCATTCTCCTGAAACACTGCCCTTCCAGAGTGTGGAATTTCCCCGTGCTCTTGTTTTGTTTCCCCAAACCCAGTTTTCCAAGCAACATTCAAAGTCTTAGAGAACTTGATGTGGCTTTAATTCTCTGCTGCTGTTGAATGGGACACAATTAATATCTTGTGAAACTGATTTTTAATTTGCCAGGAAATTCTAAATAGGCTTTTTTGGTGTGCTAAGTCCATAAATAAACTTTATCCCCAGGACAAGAAAAAGATAACTGAACCTCCAAGGGTTGTAGTTTCCTGGCAAAAAACAGAGTAATTAGCAAAGTAGGCTTTGAGAGACTTTGCTACAAATGTAGCAAAATAGGGGTTTCAGTACCAACTCTGCAACTTTCTAGTCTGGTGGTTCAGGTCAGTTTGCCACACCCTTATACATCAGTTTCCCCATTTGTAAAATGGGGATAATTATAGTCTCTACCACATAGGATTGTTTTGAAGAGCAAGTGATATGAAAACATAGGTGACCAACACCTGGTTTGCCCAGGCCAGGGGAGTCCTTCAGATATAGAACTTTGAATGCTAAGATTGGGACGTTCTGAGCAGACTGGGATGTCAGGTACTTACACAATGCCTTATATCAGTAAATGAGAGCCATTATTTTATGTATTACAAGTGTCTTTGATGTCAGGTATTTACACAATGCCTTATGTCAGTAAATGAGAGCCATTATTTTATGAATTACAAGTGTCTTTGAGAACATTCCCATGGACACGTTTTCTACATACATTAATTAGACACATCCTGACATTACCTTTTATAAAGAAACTAAAACATACAATTAAAAAAATAAAAAGCTTCATCAGTGAATCAATATCACTCTCCATTCTAAGGTCTACTTGATTAATTCTAAAATTCTACAAGTATTTTTTTTTTCTCACTGAAGCCAAGTCTTAGAAAACTTCACATTGCTCTGTGAATTAGTATGCAAGAGCCTATGTTATTTAAAAAAGGCACCTATAGCAAGATAAAAAGCTTTGTCATGATAAGGAAGGAACTGTAGAATAATCTTTTTAGTACAATGAATAAAAAGTCATTTAAGGCACACAAACTTTTGGAAACAATATTCCCATCTGGAACATTTCTAGTAAGATGGTAGACTGAGCATATTTCTTTATCTCTCTTACTTGTCAATCCCATTTATTGACATAAATTTCTTTTGTCCTCATTCACTGGCATTGCAGAGACCTAGGTCAGGGCTCCTCAGTGACCTCAAACTGTACCCAAATTCTGGTTGACTAAAAGCAACTGGGGTCACATCGACAATGAAGGAAAAGGGATCCAAAGTCTAGTCATTGTTTTCTAAATTTGTCTGTTTTTAAGAATCACCTGGTGTTTTTTTTTTTTTAATATTTAGACTTCCACGTTCTTCTGATACAGATTCTGAATCAGGTGGGGGGTGCGGAAAACTTGAATCTGTAATTGGCTGCTGTCCCCTGAAATGTTTATGATGGGGCAAATTTGGAAATGGTTCTCAACCTATGCCGGGTGCCTCTCAGCCTTTAGTACTCTGGAACTAAGGACGCTGACCACCCCACAGTGCTTGAGCCAAAACAGCACACGAAAATAAGACACTGAAAACAGGACAGCACTGTGTAGAATTTTAAATGGAACTCTATCATTTAGACACTTCATTAATGTTTGTTAACTTAACAAAATTATAGATATCGCAAGGAGCTAGACTAAATATAGGCTGACCTGGTAATTTTCCAGCAGATGATAACACCCTCTTTGAGGGACAAGGGAGAACTACTTTCATGCAAATAATTATTTTTAACTGCTCTATTCCTGCTATTATTTTCTTCAAACGTTATTCCAGTGCTATGTTTTAAATATAACACCAGGGAAAGAGGTACATTGCTCCTTCTAGGACAGACATTTTAAAAGAAAAGAAATAACTGTATAGAAAGATAAGTTTTTTTTGTTTTGTTTTGTTTTTTCTTTGAGATTTTATTTATTTATTAGAGAGAGAGAGAGCGAGTACAGGCAGACAGAGAGGCAGGCAGAGGGAGAAGCAGGCTCCCGCCGAGCAAGGAGCCCGACGTGGGACTCGATCCCAGGACGCCGGGATCATGACCCGAGCTGAAGGCAGCCGCTTAACCAACTGAGCCACCCAGGCGTCCCGAAAGATAAGTTTTTAATAAGTTGTATTCTTCATTCCTTCCTCACTGCTCATCAGCATGGCATACACATGCTTGTCCTATTTTTATCTCTATTCTGTCTGTGGTGGTTCCCAGATATTTTAAACTAGGTGCTCAGTAAGCAGTTTTTAAATGAGCAATGGGTGGTGTTGCCATAGATCATGGTGGATGTGGGGCACTGCTAGGAGTTTAGCCCAAGGGTTCGAGGTCCTGCATGACCGGTCTCTGCCTCCTTCCCCAGCTGTGTCTCCCATGCACTGCTCCCCATCTGTCATGCTAAGGAGTTTGAGATTTACCAGAAGGCACTGCACACCCAATCCCCACAGGCGAATTTTAACCAGGGCCATGACAAGATCCGCTTTGTGTTTTAGCAAGATAACTGGCTGCAGTGTCAAGGATGGATGAGAGGAGGACAGCTGTGGAGCTGAGAAGATCACTGAGGTCAGCAGGAATAGTTCAGGTGGGATAATGCACAGGATAATCACCTTGTAATTTTCCAGGGCCAAACCCAGACCATTTAAATCATCTCTGGAGATGGAATCCAGGTATCAGAAGTTTCTAAATTGTCTTGGTGCTTCCAATGAGAAACCAAGGTTCAGAATGACTAGCAGAAGTTCAGATAGTTGCTGAATGAGAAAAGAGGGCACAGATGCAAGGGCTGTTAGATGTAGAACAACATAGTTAGCAAACAGAGCAGGAGAAATAAAGAAAGATAGGGAAGGAATTGAATTACTTACAGGTTCTGCTTGGAATCATGGAAATTGGGGGGTAGGGTGACCAAACTTTCTGTTTTGCCAAGGAGTATCATAGTTTTATACTGAATTGGGTCCCTCATCCCAGGAAAGTTGATCACACTCCAGAGAGGCATCACCATCCAAGATGGGCAGCGAAGGATCAGAGTGCAGTTGGGGAAAGATGGTTAATGTTAAACATGGGTGACAGCTGCTCAGTATTGGTGACTAACACCAGCCTAAAGCTCAGAACTGGAGATCATAGGGGCTAAAAACCCCACATTCCAAATTCCTAGGATGATGGCTGTTGGGCCGGCCGTCCATCCTTCAACAGGGCCTGCTAAGAGAAACCAGGAATCAGAACCAGCACCATCACTTCACCACTTCACTAACAGAAGATGAGGTTGAGAGGGAGAAGGCTGTTACCTTTTGTAGAAGTACACTACTCATGTAGAACTATTTATCCCTCCAAGAAGGGTATGGGTGGGGCTGGGGTGCTTCTCCTCCTCAATGTCAAGGTAGGGAGCTATCAAGAGGACTGCCTACAGGTTTGTGAGTACCCACAGGTTTGTGGGTCTGCTAGTCCCTATCAGGACAGTCATGAGGTGCTAAGCTTGCTGTCCAGCCCCTGTGCCAGGGTAGAGGAAAAGTACGTTGGAAGAGATGGCATAGAGGGAGACTACCAGGTGCAGCAAGGGCAAGACTATGCTTACTCAAAGTCTGAGAGATTTAGAAGATGGAGCCTACATAAACCCGAAGATCTAGGAGTTGGTGGTGGTGAGTAGATCACATTTAGAATTTTGGCTTTATCTGGGAAAGTACAGCACTGGGTGAAGAGGGGGTACATATAAGAAGAATAGGATACCAGGCTGGCAGTGCAGAGATGGGCCTGAAATTGAGAATGAACCTCTCTCGTAAGGGCCCCCTAGCACCTTGAGCTGCTGCTTGGGAACAAATCACTTGTCAGATGACATTGTAGGTCTCCATCTGTCCATATCGAGCACAAGGACAATGCACTGGGTCCCACTAGGGTAGTTCTCTCTTCTTTATCCCTCCTCCTCAGCCATCACCAGCAATATATGTGATGGAAAGACACTGATAGGTGTGGGTGAACCAGGCCACACCTCCACATCCCCATGCTGTTGTAGGGGTTGGGATAGGAGGTGGGAGAGAAGAGAGCCATTAACTGGAGGTTTGAAACAGAATCACTGAATCTTAATGATAGGAAGTCACTGTTTTAGTGACTGTCAATAACTATTCTAGTAACTGTGATTGAAAGGTTATAACATTGGGCTAAAACATTAAGGGAGTCCACTTTCTATGGAAAAAGGTATTCTTTTTAAAGATTTTATTTATTTACTTGACAGAGAGAGAGATCACAAGTAGACAAAGAGGCAGGCAGAGAGAGAGGGGGAAGCAGGCTCCCGCTGAGCAGAGAGCCTGATACCCTGATACGGGGCTCGATCCCAAGACCCTGAGATCATGACCTGAGCCAAAGGGAGAGGCTTAACCCACTAACCACCCAGGTGCCCTGGAAAAGGGTATTTTGACACAGAACTTATTGCCATGTCATGAGCAACTTTATGGAGCAGCCCGGTAGTGAGACACTGAAGCCTTCTGCCAACAACAAAGTAGATGCTCCAGGACCTCAGATGACCATGGCTCCAGCAGACAGCTTGCCTGCAACATCATGGGAAATCCTGACACACATCCTGACACTTTGAGTCACCTGATCTGCTATGACTTGGATCTCACTTCTGTCAAGCACAACTGCTGTTGCCTTGAATAAGGAAGAATACATTACAGGCCCCGGAGAGAGGCCCGAGACCTTGGAAAGTCAGGAAACAAAACAGACTGTATTTAGGTCTGTCTCCTGCACGTGCCTGGGTCGGCTTCCTCCACCCATACTGTAATAGAACTGCTCTACACAGCAGACTGTGCTCCTAAAGACATGTAAATATCCTCAGATGCTGTTGCTGTCTTTTAGAAGCTTTCAGTTAATGGAATTAACTAGCTTATTTATCATTGGAATAAGGAGTAATTTAAAAAACAAATCTAGGGGTGCCTGGGTGGCTCAGTGGGTTAAAGCCTCTGTCTTCCGCTCAGGTCATGATCCCAGGGTCCTGGGATCGAGCCCCACATCAGGCTCTCTGCTCAGGGAGCCTGCTTCCTCCTCTCTCTGCCTGCCTCTCTGCCTGCTTGTGATCTCTGTCTGTCAAATAAATAAATTAAAAAAAAAATCTTAAAAAAAAAATTTTAAAAATCAAAAACAAATCTACAGGGCGCTTGGGTGGCTCAGTTGGTTAAGTGTCCGACTCTTGATTTCTGCTCAGGTCATGATCTCAGATTGTGTGTGTTTTTTTTTTTTTAAGATTTAATTTATTTATTTGACAGACAGAGATCACAAGTAGGCAGAGAAGCAGGCAGAGAGAGAGGGGGAAGCAGGCTCCCTGCTGAGCAGAGAGCCTGATGTGGGGCCCAATCCCAAGACCCTGACATCATGACCCGAGCCGAAGACAGAGGCCTAACCCACTGAGCCACCCAGGCACCCCTGATCTCAGGGTTTTGAGATCAAGCCCCACATATGGCTCCAACACTGAATGAGGAGTCTGCTGGAGATTCTCTCCCTTTGCCCCTCCTGCTCATACTCGCTCTCTCTCTCAAATAAATAAATAAATGTTAAAAAGAAAACCCCACAAGAACAAAAAATAAATCAACATTAGTAGGCTCATTTGGGGAAGACAGCTGCTCCAAGATTCCAGAGAAGGGGAATTAAAAATCTGATACTGGGGGCGCCTGGGTGGCTCAGTGGGTTAAAGCTTCTGCCTTCGGCCCAGGTCATGGTCTCAGGGTCCTGGGATTGAACCCTACATCGGGCTCTCTGCTTAGCAGGGAGCCTGCTTCCTCCTCTCTCTCTGCCTGCCTCTCTGCCTACTTGTGATCTCTGTCAAATAAATAAACAAAATCTTAAAAAAAAAAAAATCTGATACTGGTCTAAGACATTTCTAGATTGAAAGTTCCCTGATGTCTAACTCATGAGATAGAAATGAGTGTTTGGAATATGTGTGAAATATATAAAGTTTCCAAGTTTCCTTGTATTACTTTTTCCAGATTTTTTTTTCTTTGTTTTTTTTAGCTCTATGACTTTACATTTCACAGACTGAATATAGAAATGGCTTGGTAGGCTAAGGTTATAGAATAAACAGATGTCTTGGTCCTGAATCTCACTGTTGGATATTATGTGCTCTTTATTCCTATCCTTGGAGATAAAGATTTAAATGGTTTCATCTTGGGGATGTGTTTCATACAGATGAATCTAGATGCACTTTTTATATATATAATTGGTACAACTGGGACTGAAATTTCATTTTCTACTTCCTCATATGAAAATAATATAATCAGCTTATTAAACAGCACTGAGACCAGGAAATGTATGGGCATTATAATGAATAAACCTAAGCTCATTATGATTTTAGTGAACATGTTTAGATTCAGGCCAGTACCGGGACTGATATTTACTAACCCTGATGGCATAAAGTGCATGCCCGATCAATTTCAACAGTCATTATTTAGTATATGGGATAAATTTAATGCACATCACTGCCAAATACAGTTATGTATGTGGAAAAATGAATTACAGCACAATTTCATGCCAGAAATAACACTATCAAGGTCTATCAATGTTCCATGTAAAAATGGCCCCTTTCCCAGGCATATACACTTATATCATGATCCCCCCAAAAAGAGTAGTTGCTGACAGTCACCCACAGACCAAGGCAGAAACACAGTTCCTTTATGAAACAAACTGCCTTGTTATACCTGGCCCCTTAAATTATCACATTACATTTAAGCCAACAGGGTGGGGACAAATTAGATTAAGTGGAATTTATAGCAAAGCTATCTAGCTGGCTGTTTTGCTGGAGTCTGTTTAGCTATAAATGACATCTGGAGTTGTTGCTGGTATTTATCTTACATTCCCTGTAACCTCCCATCATCAAACTCAACTGCCAGATGCTCTATTAGGAAGAATAAACTCCCCTGGGCCTCTTCTCAGGTCAGGAAATCAGTGAGTGGTATTATGGAAATTTTCTTTTTTTATTCAATCCTGGTGTGGATTCACAGCTTGAATTAAGTCCCGTAGTGCAATTGTGTGACTGTGGGGGGGCGGGGGTAGTATATGACTTTACTGAGCTTCAATTTCCTCACCTGTGAAATGAAGGTAATGCTGTGGCCAGCAGTCGGCACTGAATCAACACTGGTCACCATCAGATAAAGTGTTTCAGCAGGTTTGCTTTGAAATTCATTTCTACTTTCCATGACTTCAGGATAATAAACCTGCAACAGATTGTTCATTCTATTCCTTTCATGCCTCCTCGCTCCCTGATAAACAGGGGAAACAAAGCAGAACTCTTAGGCATATAAGACTAGATAGTGTCCTCTAGTGGTAGACAGGCAAGACACAGGAAGGCCATTTATTTATTTTTGACTTTTTAGGATTCAGACTGAAATTGATCACAGAAATAAAATGTAAAGCTTTAAGATGAAATATAATTAATAGTTGGACAGGGCCTTAACTTTCACATCTTTCTGTACAACAATAGAGAAAAACTTCCTTGTCTATTATAATACTAATTGCATTCTAATTATTTGAGCAACAAAATTATTGAGCCAGAAACAATTATCTTTTTCAATCAAGTGTGAGCCCTTTTGATTCATTTTTATGCTCATAATTAGATATTACACAAAGAAATTATTCCAGTAGTTCAGTGGGATGTATTAACAGAGTTCTTTCCAAGTTCATATAGTAGTACATAATTTGATTATTTCACAGGATTTCTGATAATTTAGAAAAAAGCAAATGCACTATAGAGGCTTCTCCAGTGATTCTAAGTATTAGATGTTAGTCAATGAACTTCTCTTAACTTGACATGATCAGCGCTGTTCCCATCCAGCTCTGGTCTCTCACAATCTCCATTTCTACCAACACTGTTGCTCTTGAAATTCAATCAGGGCAGTATCAGATGGTGACCAAAAGCACGAATTCTGGGGCGCCTGGGTGGCTCAGTCAGTTAAGCATTGGCCTTGGGGTCAGGTCATGATCCCAGGGTCCTGAGACCAAGCCCCACTTTGGGCTCCCTGCTCAGCAGGGAGTCAGTTTCTCCCTCTCCCTTTCCCCCTCCGCTGGGGTTCTGTCTCTCGATTTCTCTCTCTCTCTCAAATAAATAAATGAAGTCTTTAAAAAACAAATAAAAGCATGAATTCTGAAGCCCAGTTGATCTAAATCCAGCTTTACCATTTATTGATCATGCGGACTCTCTGCCTCTTTGCACATCTATGAAACATCAGTGTTAATACCAGCTGCTTCCTAAGGTTGTTGTGAAGATTGGTTAAGCTCATACGTGGAAGGTGATTAGAACATAGCCTGGACTTACTATTAGTGAATAACTTACGTGCCATCCTCTTCAGTTTCATAGATAATGCATGAAGGACTTAAGATACAGGTCTTGCCCTCAAAGAGTTTATAGTTTGCATGAGAAGATCTTGTGAAATAAGTAGTAGGGTGTGTTTCATCCCACTTCTTGGTTTGTAGGAGGAGGACTCTTCCTTTAACATAGCTCTGGCACTCACATTCTTGTTCTCCTTGGGAGAAATGGAATGATTTCCCTGGAATGGAGTGACTTGGGGTTAACCACAAGAGGAAGGGATACATTTTCCCACGCAGTTAGAAGCCCATTTGATTCTTGCTTAGTAGTATATCCTACAATTCAGCTCAGTCAACAGTAGAGGGGATAATTTGGGCTCCACCTGCCAACCATTTTGTGTGTAGTTCTTCATTTCTTAAGAACCCAGTTTGAGAGTGGCGAGCTCTTCATCGACAGATAGGACCCCCTGGAGACACCAACGGAACATACAGACTCACAGAAACAATTCAATGCTTATTTGTATGGTGTGAACCTACCACACAAATATTTCTAGAAGTGAAAGTTTGGAGTAGGCTGAAGCGATAGGAAAGAGTTTCACATAAGTGGGACTTAGGCTGGATCTTAAAGAAAGGGACTGAATTTGGATGAGGGGGAGGGAGGAAAAGCAATCCTTAGCAGAGAAATTTTTTTCTAAGACTTATAGCAGTTTGTACTTCTGTGCAATTGGCATAAAACATAAAATACTGGTTAAAATTAGAAAGTCATATCTCTGCTTGATGACTACATGGTGACACAGCCAAGCTATGGTTAAGAAATAGTGACACAGTTCCTCGCCGCCTGGTTTTCCAATCACATGTGACCTAACTGCCAGGAATGTTTCAACTACTTTATACATATTAAGACACTCTTTACAACAATCCTATGATAGATGGAGATGTCACTATTTCCCCCAGCTGAGGATACCAAAGCATAGACAGGGGCAATCTGTCCAAGGTCTATAAGAGATAGAACTGTGGTTTGAACCCTGGACTTTATTCTCTCACATCATTCTGCTTTGTGATTTCTCAGTCTAACAGAGGGGGTTGCAGTGGTCCTTCCTTGTGAAGGGGCTCAGTGAGGAGACTAGCCTGACTACAGTGAAGGTTTGGACTATGGAGGCTGTAAATTGAGCTGAAGGGTAAGTGGGGTTGGTTTAATGAGGCGGGGAGGCGGTGCAGGGAGGAGGTGAAGGGAGGGCTGGAAAGCCAAGCACAGGAGTTTGGAGGTGGAAATAAAAAATAAAATGCAAGGGACGCCTGGGTGGCTCAGTTGGTTAAGCAGCTGCCTTCGGCTCAGGTCATGATCCCAGCGACCTGGGATGGAGTCCCATATCGGGCTCCTTGCTCGGCAGGGAGCCTGCTTCTCCCTCTGCCTCTGCCTGCCACTCTGTCTGCCTGTGCTCGCTCGCTCTCTCTCCATCTCTCTCTGACAAATAAATAAATAAATAAAATCTTAAAAAAAAAAAATAAAATAAAATGCAAGATTAATCCTATCAAGCTCCTGCTCAAGAACAGTTTTGTATTGCTCAAGGTATGAAGTCCAAAGATTTCAAGGGTTTCAGTTTGGGGGAATGGACACTGTGTAAACATGAGGATATGGGAGAACAAAAAGAGAGCTTGATCCTCTATGCCTTGGGAGGGCCACAGATGGGCAGGGCATGGTGACACATGTTCTCATCCTTTCCAAAGGCCCTGCCTAGAGGACAAGCATGGCTGGAGGTATGAATCTGAGATTTTATACATACCTATGATCTGAAACTGTGAGAAGTGAAGCTACCCCACAAAAAGTTGCCAAAGGAGATAGAAGAGACATATTGATGGAAGAAGGAATATGGGCAACCCAGAGCTGTGGATGGTAACTGATCCCCTGCATGACTGAAGAATTTCTGGTCAGCTAGTTCAAAGAGATTGTTGGAGATGAGAATTGGTACAAAGCCAGGAAATTTAACAATGAGCTTGGAAACAAGGAAATGAAAGTTGGCCTTTTCCATTACAGTACTGTCATATCAGGTAAAGAGGGGAATGCCTGGTTAATGTCAGCCCACGCTATCATATGTGTATGCTCTTTCCTGTGCAAAGGGCATAGTTAGGTTATTGAGCAGATATTTGTATCAGGTCAGTCTCCCCTGCCCCAGGAAAGCAAAAAACATGATGATTCCTTGAGATAGGGGATTTGTAATGCAGGTAATGGAAAAGAGAAGCACCAACAGGGGACAGTGAGGCAACCCAGAGGTTAGGAAGCCATTTCTACTCCAAGTCTAGAGAGTCAAAAGGAAGAGGCAGTGTTGCTGGAAGTCAGAGGCCGAGTTTACCTGTAGAACTTGGTAATGGTGGGCCTGTTGGGGGAAAGATGAAGGGCAGCAGCTGAATAGGGACAGGGGGATACTCTGGTTTTTCTCTTCTTCCCACTCACCAGTCTCCCTCCAGTACCTTCAGTAACCAAGCCCAGCTGGATATTAGCTGACAGACGAGCCAGGGAAATACAGGGAAATACAGAGGTCAGGCCCAGGATATAGAGAAAGCAGGCAAACTGGCAAGAGGGCACCTGAGGACAAACACGTCCCAGATGTGCATGGTGCTCTTGTAACATTTGGTCTCATGTGGGGATGGTCTTCTCCTTGTCCAGAGGAGCTAAGGGCCCCCTAGGTGAATTTACTGTTCATCTGGACAGTCTCCACAGTCCTGTCACCTGCCTTCTCCTATCAGAATCCAATTAGACTCATTCTTCAGCCTCAGCTACAGAAGAATCAAGGTGTCCAGTGGGGGCTCTCACGGTAGATCACGCAGTTTCTTCTGCATGCTGAGAGGCTACTGGAGCTGAGTAAAGGGTGAAGGACAAAAACCCTTGAGAACCTCCCATCCCCTGCCTTTAGAAGGTGGGAGGGATCTGTCCTGAGACGGGCGGCAGAATGGCACCCAGCCTGGGGGCTGGAGGCTTATGAGTTGTGGTAGGAACAGAAACCTGTACCTCATAAAGCCAAAGGGTTTATGTTTCAGATAATTCCTTTTTTGTTCTCTTTCAGTATTTTGGTAAATTAAAAAAGGTATTTGGAGCCCCTACATGTGGTGCTGGTGTTAAGGAGGTGAGTGATGAATGGGGTCGGGTGGTGGATTTTTGTTCAAGCTTGTGCCATAGCTCTGGAGTAGTAGTACGTCCCTGGGGCCAATGTTGGTGGGGAAATTGTCATGACAGTGGCCCAAGAATAAAGTGAAACTCAGATCAGAAGCTCCACGCAGAGGGAAGCAGCTGGCTATGTGCCCTGATATAACCCTAGCGTTAAAGTTTAGTGGTTTGGGGGTTCCATAGCTAGTAGTTACTGAGCACTGTCTAATGCCATGCCCCATTATAAACACTTTGCCTGCATTAATTAATTGCACCCTAACAACAACCCTCTAAGGTAGGTACATATGACAGATGTGGAAATGGAGGCTTACAGGTTAAGCAACTTGCCCTGCGGAAACTGTAGAGCCAGGATTTGAATTCAGGCAGGGCATCTGCAGAGCCAGCATATTTAACTATCAGAGAAATCTGAGCACCTTGGAAAACAGAAGAGAAGATGTCTGAGGGAAAAGAGACGGAGAA
The DNA here is from genome assembly GCA_003697995.1 of Taxidea taxus jeffersonii. Lineage (NCBI taxonomy): Eukaryota > Metazoa > Chordata > Mammalia > Carnivora > Mustelidae > Taxidea > Taxidea taxus. The sequence continues at coordinate 321 of ML102142.1, read as the reverse complement.
GGTTCTGGAAAGAGTAAAATGAAAGAGGGGAATTTTAGGAGAAGATGGGAATGACCGGAAAGGAGGACAAGCAACTGATTAGGTGAGAGTGTATGTGCCATTCAAGATTATATCAGCCATGCATGGAAAGGTCTGTGAGGAAATGGAAACCATGGTTGTACAGTCTGTGTCTAATGATTCCCATACCTAGATTCCTTGTAGATTTGTTGTTTATCCTTTCTGTCAGATCTTATTCATGGTCTTGTCTCCTCATAGTTCTGGCTATCATTGAACGTTGGTGTTGTACTTGAACATAGTTTATAGAAGTATTTTGAAGCAGAG
>RCUC01132579.1:0-40693 GCA_003697995.1 Taxidea taxus jeffersonii | reverse complement strand
AATATACATGTGGTATTCCTTCTTCTGTTTTTGTTTTCAATTTCCCTGTAGATTTTAAGTTTAGCTATTTTAAAAAGCATAAAATAAAATCAGAATACAAAGACCTGGTATACTGGTCTTAAGAGATGCATTATACTAAAGATATGTCTTACTATATTTACAAAAATAAAAGCAACATTTTTTAGTTCCATGAGATACAACCGAAGTTTTTATCTTGGAAGATATTCTCTGCATAAATAATACAGATTTAAGTTCAAAGCCTATAATAGAGATACTTTTAAATTCAAAGCTTTATAAGACACTTATTTTATTTTCTCCAATCTGATACAGATTACTTTTCTTGTTGCCTCATTCTTCCATCTTTATTGAGGCTGTACACCCTTCCAGGATTCTTGATTAATGCAGAAGTCTCATTTCCCACTTTCCAAGGCTTGCCTTCCTTAAATACTGACATTATATAAAGTTTTTACTTCAATGCACAGAAATCCCCCCCACACACACACAGTGTCCTTCCCACTTCAGATCTCATTTCTGTTCTGATTTCATCTTCCTCTTCTTTGCTGGTCATTGTAGAGTTCTTTACAACTGCTTTGGAATAGCTCTTTCAGCATATCTGAGTATTTAGAGAGTTTTTCAGAATGTCCATTTCACCATATTGGCAAGTAAATTATAGAGGTATACTTTTTCAAAGCAGCTGTGTGTGTGTGTGTGTGTGTGTGTGTGTCTGTCTGTCTGTCTGTCTATCTATCATCTATATTGTCTTTTTAGTATCTTATAAATTATTAATCACTAAGTATATAGAATATATATTTACTTATCTTCTAAATGTGGACTATATTGACAAAAATAGGCATTTAAACAATGCAATGCATTCTTCATCTTTGAGGACCTTACAAACTACTTGTCTAGGCTGTTCATGCATGTTGAATATATATATCATAATAAAAGTATTATCAGGCTTCTATACATTAAGTGTCAAATTAATGGTCCACATAGCTAAGTACTAAGAGAGCTCATTATCAGCCTTTTCTTCAAGCAGACACTTAATTTTTCTTATTTTTTTCTGAATCCCTTGGAGTTCAGTGTTTGTAATTTTCCCCTAGACTATATTCACAACTAAGGGCAGCTGGAGTATTGTTTAATTTGAGAAAAGCAAAATGAAAACAGATCATCAATGTCATCCTTCCAACAGCTGGATCATCTGTTGGAAGTGTTTAGAGTTGCAATTTTATGGAGATGTGGGTGTATTAAATTCCAAACAAGTTCAAGTCAAAGCATTCATCCAGGTAGAAAAATAAATTAAAATTTCATCACTTAGAAGACTTAGAAAGGGATCTGAAGTAATAGTTATGTTTTAAAATTAACATGCTCTTTGACATTTTCAGTACATTTCAAGTTGCTTTTTCCTGATATATATTAGCAACTATAAAGCAAAAAAATGGTGGGTAATCAATAGTGAGAGGACAACAAAAGAAAATTATAGAGTTTGTCATCTTAATGATATTTTATAAAGTTATCAGTGTGTTAATCTATATATGGGTTTCTAAAATAACAGCTTGTGAGAATTTTAGATGTCCACTTTAAAAAAAAAAGGTATTTTATTTTAGAGAGAGGGAGAAAGTGCTTACAAGTGAGGGGAGGGGCAGAGGGAGAGAATCTCCAGCTGACTTGCTGCTGAGTATGGAGCACAACATGGGGCTGGATCTCACCACCCGTAAGACCATGACCTGAGCTGAAATCACCAGACACTTAACTTACTGAGCTACCCAGGCACCCTACCTGTCAACTGGAGAGAGCCTGATATTTGGTCAGACAGTATTTGGGGTGTGTCTTGGATGGTATTTCTGGATGAGAATAACATTTGAATCCGTATATTGAGTAAAACAGGTTGTCCTCCCTAGTGTGGCTGGGCCTCATTGAATCATTGAAGGCCTACATAGAACAAAAAGGCTGAACCTTCCTCAAGTTAGGGAGAATTTTTCCTACCTGCCTACTTAGATTGAAACATAAATTCTACTGGTTCTCAGGCCTTTGGACTCAGATTGGCACTATACCATTAGCACCCCCTGGCCTATATTTTACTTACTCACCCTGTAGATTTTGGGATTTGTCAGTTTCCATAACCATGTAAGCCAATTCCTTATAATATATCTCTCTATACATACACTCATACACACACACATACACATATCTTATTGGTTCTGTTTTTCTGGAGAATCATGACTACATACAGACACACAATTTAATATTAAATAAATTACCCCTCACCCCAAACACATTCTCTAAAAGATCAACTTCCAGTACATACAAATTATAGATGTATAGCCACACACTTGGTAAAGTGCTTTGTGTTTACTCTGCCAGAGAATTGCTTTTGTGACAAGTTATGAGCACTCTAGGCAATTGTCTTTTGTCTTTCATTTTCATACCCTGCTTATTTTAAATTTCCTCTAGTATTTTTGCAAAATAGGGCTTTAGTTTAGATATAGAAATTTTATTGTGCTTTTTGTCATGAAAAGTGTTCATCCTCAGCCCTGGACTTTGTGCAGTTAATTTAGTGCATGGAATTTCTTTATTTTCATTTCTCAACTTACTCCTTCCTGTCACTCAATTCCATGCTAGGAACACATTATCCCTCACTCTGTGAACCCACCAAATTATCTTCATTTCAGTATCCACTCATATTTCCCACATGCAAAATGCTGAGATTTAGCTTGTTGCCTCTGATATATTCACATTTGACTATTCCCTTCTTCTACCCAATGCTGAATTGCTGAAAGGAAAAGTCACCACCGTAGGCTCCTGCTCTTTAAAGAGAAAATTATTAATTTAAACCATAAAGAAATTATGTTTCTCCTAGTGTCTTAATCCATTCAGGCTGCTGTAATAAACAGTAGAAATCTGTTGCTGACAATTCTGGGTGCTGGAAGTCAAGATCAGGGTGCCAGCATATTGAAGGAAGGCCATTTTCTAGATTTCAGACTGCTTATGGTACCCTCCCATGCTGGAAAGGGCTAGGGAGCTCTGTGGGTTCTCTTAGAAGAACCCTAATTCCATCCATGGCCATCCTCATTGTCTAATTCCACCCGTATGACCTGATCACCTCCCAGAGGCCTCACCTGCTAATACTGTTATCTTTGGGGGTTAGGATTTTAACATATTTATTTTGGAACAAAACTTCAGACACAGATACTCAAACCATGCACCTAGCTTCAGAAAAAGCTATTTAATTTTGTAATCCCTCTTCTTTTCATTGCGTTATAATCAGTGAGTCCATAGTCACTTGCTCTTGTGCTGCCCATGAAAGGAGGCCAGGATGGTCATATGGCGAAAGATGCATGGTTCCCTATCACTGATCTGGCCTTCTTTATTTATCCAAAATGTTTAAATATTTGCAGAATAGGGAATGCTCTGTCTCAGACAAACAACTGACTGCTGACCTCAGCACAGGATACAGTTGCTTCTTTAAACTCCATAAGTGATCAGAAGGAATTCAGGAAAGATTTGCTGTCTTTGATTTAAGAATTTAAGTCTATGATTTAACTGTTGTCAGAAGTGGGCACAGAAACAGGTGAGATTCTTCAAAAGCATAAACCAAAGCAAGAACTAGTTTAGAATGTGTGCCACTTTATGGAAATGGTTGTAAGGATCCCTGAGTTCTGTGTAATAAAATGTGCTGTGTAATAAAATGTGCTTTCTATCCTGAAAAAAAATGTTAATTTTTTAAAAGTAGTTTATAAAAATTATTGAAACTTTTTTCTGATTTTAAAAGAAATATATGCTCCCTTTTCTTCATTAAATTTCCTATTATTGTATAAATAAAACGTGATTTTTTCCCTAAATCTTACTTTTATACCCTGAATAAAATGGTCTAAGGTAACATGCATATGTGTGCACGTGCGCGCGCGCACACACACATCTAAAAGGGTGTTTAAATCCTCGGATAATACTTAAATCCTTATTCTTTGTTTTTACTGAGTTATTTACTCAATAAGGTCCACTTTTCTTAGCAAGAACCACTTCTCTGGTATAAAACCCATTACACTGCATTAAAGAACATATCCACAGAAATACGTATTACTCAAATATTCGAGGCTATGCTAATGTATTTTTTTTTTAAGATATTTATTTATTTATTTATTAGAGAGAGAGAGAGCACGAGCTCAGGCAGACAGAGTGGTAGGCAGAGGCAGAGGGAGAAACAGGCTCCCCGCTGAGCAAGGAGCCTGATGTGGGACTCGATCCCAGGACAGTGGGATCATGACCTGAGCCGAAGGCAGCCGCTTAACCAACTGAGCCACCCAGGCGTCCCGCTAATGTATGTTTTTGTCTATACACGTATGTGTCTTTATGTTGAATCACACTTACTGTCTAAGATTATAAGTTTCCATATCATTTATATGTATATATTCATACACATAATGTCCCATATTATTTACATTGTATGCATATATATCCATATGTAATGTATGCATTTATGTGGAGATACACACAATGCTTGATGCCAATGCTTGATCAAAGAAATATGGGTATATTAATTCCAAAAATAAGAAGTCTTGGGGGGATATGATTAATTGGATGAAATCAAGCAAGAGAGAAAAGGAGAAAATAGCATGAATGATTTTAAAATTAGGCCAAATAAATCAAGTATTTTATGCAGTAAGAAGCAAAATTAGGATGTTTACTATGCCCATAAAGTTGAAAAGCCTAAGAAGAAAAATATTTTCAAAAAAGACTTAGACAAAATTATGGATAAAAAATTTCAATGAGTTTTAATTTGAAAGCATTTTGTGTTTTAAATACAGTTTACCAGATAGCTTCATAAAATATAGGACTTACTTTATAGTCTTAGGTATTGATATCAAAGACTGTAATGGCTTTTATAAATTAAATCCTTTTTCACAAGCTTTGGATTATGTGAATATCAAATTGCTGATAATTGCAAAATTAATAATTAATTGACTAGATAATTAATTTAATTAGAAAATTAGTTTGGCAGTAGATAGGCTATTTGGAAAATAGTTTGCACATATGGTTGGGATGGGAACAAACCTTAAATAATGGAAAGCATGCATTGGTCAGAAGGTGGGCTTTGGAGTCAGACTATATTTTGAATCCTGGCTGTACAATTTACTGACTATGATTAGTATCAGAAGTGAGAATACTTCTTACCCTCTCTGAGCTCAGTTTCCTCATCTATAAAATATGATGATAAGACTATGCCTTACAGTAATTCACAACTTTTATGTGCTCAATAATATTATTATACCCAAGAAATTCTACTATTTTAGTGAAGTTATTAATATTCCTCTGACTTACTTTCTCTTTTGGTTAAATTTCAAATCAAAGAGGGGAAAAATCCTTATTGTGATATCTATTTAGCTAGATCCTAGTGAGTAAAAATAATATGCATAGTCACAAAGTCCTTCTTATGCCAGTTGCTTTAAACTTCCTTCACCTACATTCTACATTAAATGTATACATAGAACAATAAATAAAGTATTCTTGTTGTAAATCACTGTGCATATATAATTATTATGACCAAAAGTTTGGGAAGAATCATGACCAGTGTGGTACACAGAGCTTGACAGACAAATTATCTCAATCTTTCCATAAGCAATATTTTGCTGTCAGAACCTGCTAGGCTTCTAAAAGGGAAACCTGAAATATAGTAAAAAGTCAGCCAACATAGTCAACAGAACTAGTTGGATTAGATCTAAGACTGGTTAGGTATGCTTTTGCTCCAGTGATCATTTACAATATTCTTCTCTTTGACTCACTTTGGTTTGATCCTTCTGACATTTTAATTCTGCAGTCCAGTCTCAAATTCTGTTATATACCAGGCCAATACCTTCAAATGTTTTTCCAGCTCACATAGCATAAAAACCCAAATCCCTACCAAAAAAGCCCTTTATGATCTCTTCCCACCGACTCTACCTTTGTCTCTGACTTTATCTCCTACTATTCTCCCCTTTGTTCATCTATACTGGCTTCCTTGCTGAGCCTTGAATATATTCCCAACACAGAGAATTTTTATGTGTTGATTTGGATCAAAATATTATAGGTAAAGGAGCAACATATTATAATCCCCAGAACTTGTGTATATCTTATCTCTAATGGCAAAAGAGACTTTGTGGGGTGATTAAAGATTTGAGATGGGGAGAGTATTCTGGATTATCCAGAAAGGCCCATTATAATCATTAGGATCTTCATAAAAGAGAACCAGGAGTGTCAAAGTTGGAGAAAAGGCAATAGGATAATGCAAGCAGAAGGAGAGAATGCTATGTGATAGGGAGCCATAGGCAGAGGAATGAGGAGAGTCTACAGAAGCTGGAAAGTCAAGGAAATGAACTGTCCCCCAAAGGCTCAAGAAAAAATATAGTTACCAACATCCATTTTAAGACTTCTGACATCGAAACCATAATACAATAAATTTGTGTTGCTTTAAGCCAGTAAGTTTGTGGTAATTTGTTACAAGAGTCATAGGAAATGAATATATCAAGTTTTCCCTGGTAGACTTTTTAGTGTAGGATTGAGCCATGTGATTAGTTCTGCCCACTAGCTTGTGAGCAAGAGATATGAATGACCCTTGGGCTAAAGCATTTAAAAGCTGACATATGACTCTCTCAGCTCTCCTTCCATAGCACAGAGACATCCAAGGTTATGTGCTTCTGTGCAGCCCAAATGATGTGGAGCTGCCATTAGGCTCGGTGACTCAGTTGACAGTGTGGAGCAAAGCACCTTACCCACCCTGGCTGAGCATGCAGTAAAAGCAAGGAATCATCTCTGGTTGATTATCTAATTGAGATTTCAGAGTTAATTTTCTTTTCTTTTTTTTTTCCCTTTTTATTATTATTTTTAATTTTTTTTTTACTAAAACATAGACTATAACTGCTCTGAATAACATATCTGTCCTTCAGTTCTTTAGCCAAGTGTCATCTTGCAAGAAAGAAATTCCCTTACCGCATTAAAAAAAAGAAGAAGAAGAAGAAGAAGTCAGCACCTTGCTCTGACAATAAATTCCCCTCTGGCCTTGGTTTTATTTCATTTCTTTTCATTTTGTTTGTTTTCTTTTCTCTTCCCTTTTCTTTCTCTTTCTTTCTTTCTTTCTCTTCCTTCCCCCCCCCCCCCGCTTTTGCTTTCTTTCTTTCTTTCTTCTTTTTTCTCTACCCTGTGACAATCTACATTCTTTACTTATTTATTTATTTTTAGCGTTAGTCTCTCCCACAAGTCTCCCCACACTGTCATTGCTCTAATATAGCTAAGTGACTTAAGGGATTAGTAGAAGCTTGTGAATGTAACCTTCAACAGGGCAGAGATTTTTATCTGCTTATCACAGCTTTTTCTTAGCACCTGGAATAGTGCCTGCCATGTTTCATAGACACATGCATAAGCTTATATATATGACCCTTTTGTTCCTAATCAGACTTGTTTCAACACATTTCCTGATTTCAGTTTCTATCCCAGGCTGTTCTAGCACTTCATTCCTAAACCATTTCTCCAATTCCTTTTTTTTTTTTTTGTTCCTATAAATTCTACTATGCAAAGTATAGCAAGAATTCTTCTCTTTTTCTCCCCTGAACTTCGATAGGACTAAAACCATGAAGGGCAAAACAAGGAACAAGAATGTTTGGACCAACAACAAGTCAGTCACATGCTAGAAATTGGTATAGAGAAATAATTATAACTCATCTTCAAAGAGCTCATGATCTAGAAGGGTGGTATGCTATCAAGTCATAGTTATAACCAGTAAGTAAAGACATTTGTTAACTTTTTAAAAATTCTGACCTTATAGTACATAGCATAAGGAAAATTTCCTGTAGTATATACTATGTTTAAACTGAGTAACTTGTCATTTACTCAGAATAAAAAAACAAGTATTGACTACTCACTGTATAGTAGTCATTACAATAAGTTCAGAAATATAAAAGTGAGCTCCACCCATACTGTCACTGCTGTCATATAGCCTAGTGATCTAAGGAATTAGTAGAGGCTCGTGAAGAAAGAGTGGTATTTGGTTCAGATCAAGTAGTAATAGAAATTGCATGTCGGCTATGAGGAATGGCAGATAATCCAGAATGTCTGGCATATAGGAGCATGTGGAAAAGGAATTAGTAGAGGCTCGTGAAGAAAGAGTAGTATTTGGTTCAGAGCAAGTAGTAATAGAAATTGCATGTCGGCTATGAGGAATGGCAGATAATCCAGAATGTCTGGCTTATAGGAGCATGTGGAAAAGGGACAGGACATAAAGAAGATCATTGAAGGCCTTATTATCAGCATTTCAAAAGGCTTTGAAATGTCTTATGAAGAAAATTTAGAGTCATCAAATCATTTAAACAGAAGAGTAACATGATCATGTATGCAACTTAGGAAGATTGCCGTCTAAGGAATATGGAAGATAGAGGAGAAGGAACCAGATATAAGCAGATGTCCTTTTAGAATCCTATTATAACAATTTTCTATAGGGAAAGTATAAGATTCTTTGAAATTAAGCATGGCAGTGAGTATAGAGAGTAACTGAATGACAGAGGAATTTAAGGTTTAAAATCTCAAAGGAAAAGATCAGTTCAGAAATAAAGTCAATCAAAACATTGGACACAAACCTTTCAGTTTGATATATCCTGATTGAAACTAGGCAGGTGGTAACCTTAATTTAATTGGTATTTTCTATGTGCCCTGATAATGATTTTCTCCCTCCTGGATCTCAAACCATCTGCTGTGCTTTAAGTGCTGCTTCTTTTTTTTTTTTTTTTTTTTCCCCTAAGACCTTTTTAGATAATGCCTGTTAATTTCCCCAAAAGAGATTCAGTTTAGGGGGGCCAGGGTGGCTCAGTGGGTTAAGCCTCTGCCTTCGGCTCAGGTCATGATCTCAGGGTCCTGGGATCGAGCCCTGCATCGGGCTCTCTGCTCAGCAGGGAGACTGCTTCTCCCTCTCTCTCTGTCTGCCTCTGCCTACTTTAAAAAAAAAAAAAAGATTCAGTTTAAACAAAATCCAAATGTTTCAACCTAAAAGGAACTTAGCAAAAACAACAATAAAAACAAAAAACAAACAAACAAACAAAAACCCTAAAAGGAACTTAGGGTTCCTTTTAGGAAACAACAACAAAAAAAGTGTGACAATGATGGATATCTGCTTTGATTTTAGATTTAGAACATACTAACTTCTAATGATCAAGTAACTTGCAAAGTTCTTAGCTCACTGTCATTTATTTTGCTCTGTGACAGCTTTTCTTTACTGATCATCGACAGTTGGAATTATAACTGGACAAGTTTCCAAATCTCTGAATTTTTGTTGAAATACATACAATGACCTTACCCAGCCCCAAGAGGGACTAAGAGAGAACACAAAACCAATCCTCTGATAACTATTGTGCTTAGACATTTGGCTTACGATGACAACTGTGTGACCTTGTACAAACTCAGTGTAGTTTAGTAAGCTGTATAAAACTTCCTGGTTCTTATAAATCTTTTGGACACTCCAGAAGTAGAGTATCCTGAGAAGCAGGATGAGCAATACTTTGGTCTTTCCATCTATGTTAGTACCTGTTTATGGTCATTCTAGTCTTATTTCTTATTTCTTCTATGGAAAGAATACACAATGAAAGAAAAACTTGGGGGAAAATCCCACCAGGAGAGAAATAAAGAATGTCTGTCATGGGTAAACAAGAGCTCAATTATCCCTAAGCCTGGTAACTCCCCAGTTAAGAGAAAGTCCCTACCATCAGACTATTAACGTCAGTCTATGTGAGGAGAAACCACCATTCAAAGGAGGTATTTGCAAAAGAAGAGCAAATATTCAGAGATACTGGAGACACTGACCTGAAAAGTAATGCTTTTAACTCTAATCTTTACAGCTTTGAGTTAAAGAGTGCTTAACTGTGCTAAGCCTGCACTCAGCCCTTTAATTACATTGTTACAAGCAGTCTTCACAATAACCCCGTATACTTGCATGTGTTTCTATAAATACAAAGAAGAACATGAAGCTCACATAACCACAAGCTAAGCCACATTACCCTGTGACGAAGTAGAAGAGCAGACTGAATTTAAGTCTTTCTGATTTCTTCAGTCATCTTCAGTCTTTTGTGTTGTTATGGTTTACATTGTATTTTAACCCAGTAATGATCCATGGTATTATCCATTCTCTGCTCTTAGAAGAGACTTTAGGCTTTCCCAAGTACTTTGAGTGTATCCTTACTTGAAGTTACTGGCATAACAAAGAATTACCATGCAAGCCCACAATTTAGCTCATTTGTCAGGATAGGATTCTGAGTGGAAAAAAGGCTGAACTGAGTTTGCCAGAAGTGGAGCTGAGTCTGAAGATGGTGGACACAGTAGACATTCTCAGCAGAGGTTGGACAAAAGGAAGGAGGTACATGTTACTGACATTTAGCCTTCTTTGATAGGCCATATCTGCTGTCACTTGTGTTCCTAACAGCTCCAGGGCAAAAGAGCGACAACCAGCATCACACACAGGTGCTTGAACACATGCTGTTGCATCCAAGAAGGATGGAGGAGGACAGTTAAGCCCATTATCTCTGTGGGCTGGGCTCATGCCTTCTCTATGACATGGTAAGAGAACTGCTGCTAGTGAATAATCATTGAATAGTTATAATCTGGATGACACTGGACTCTGACGGCAGCTGTGCACAAGCAAAAAAATTAAGTAAATAAAATAATAGTACATTAATGAACCCATTTGGGGATACCATGTGGGATCTAGTGTTCAGCCATACCAAAAGATAAGTCAAACTGAGAAAAACTTAGAAAAGAAAACTATTGGAAGGAACATCAGGGAGAAAAGAGGAGGAAAAATAAGCAGGGAGCTTAAGGCAACCTCAGAGTTCTGTTTTTTCCAATAGAAGGTAAAATGTCATCTTGTGCCTCAATTAAAATCAAAACCACCCCTTGACCACTACCATCCCCACATCAGAGTAGTACCATCCTATGACTAAAACTCATTACACACTGTGATCCAGATTTGGAGGGGAAGGGTTGTTTGTTTTATTTGTTTCCTGCAATCTCTCTATTCATTATTGTTTCTATGTCTTTGGCTGGATTCTTTGATACGATTCTCTTCCAAGCCCTCTCACCGTTATGACACCGGTACCATATAGCTGCCCTTGGAAGAGCCCTTACTTTGCCCTTTACCACAATCAAAATGATTTCTTAGCAAACCTCATTCAAAGGACTGCTTCAGATTTACCCAGTCATGTGACTGGGGCTGCAAACGTCAGCCACTGTGTTACCACATGGTGTGAATGTAGTTACTCGGGGAATTGAACAATTCTAGTAATGTGGATAGCACCGAAAACAGCCAAATAACACAGGGTCTGTTTCACTGCAGCCAGAAAGAGCTCTGAGAGACTCCCAGATGGAATCGTAGTTGACATACTCTCTAAAGGGATGCTGGGAACTCAGGTGGTGTAATAGGAGCTCTCCGTGCACGAGCTTTTAATGGATATTTAAGAAAATTTTATAAGAATCATGTAAGGAATATAAATGACTTTCCAGACAAGATCTTCCCAAACAAAACTTGAGACACAAATATATTTCTAGTCTTTAAAAATAGTTCTGTGGAAGTGCATGAAAGGCAACCCAGGAGAGAGAAAAGTGCTTCAGCACTGGACCAGGATAGGAAGTGTTTGTTTGAGACAGTGTATGGTACCAACTGAATGTTCTCTACTATGTTGAGACATGTTGAAAATCTACCCAGCAAGATATACTCAAAAGTGAGAAACCGAGCTTAGTATATTATTTGTGACTCCAGGGGTTCCATAGGAAACCCTTTTTTGAATCTTAATTAAAGGATTCAGGGGAGAGAGCATACTCCCACTTATGTGAGCATTTCTGCAGCTCTGAAAGAGCTAGTAAAATGGACATTAGCAAAGGTAGATGGAGTGATGGTGACACAGGTAAGCATGATGACAGGGTTTAACTCTGGCAAAGTTTGGGACAAGAGGCAGAAAGAATGTTGGCAGTGACTTGATGGGGGAACCTTATGGCCAGGCAGTAATAATCAATGCCATTCCATAACAGAGCCTAAGTAGTGAAAAAGAAGACTGTTCACCTGGATGACGCCAGCAAGGAGAAGAGGTGACTCCACTGTGGCAGCCAAAAGAAAGGTAAGAGCCACAGTGACCACACAGAGCACTAGCACAACAGGCAAAGCACATTCACTGGACACTGGACACTGGAAAAAAAGTACTTAAACATTCTGATTTTACTTTTTTCTAAAATTTAAAGGTCTGTGATAGTCATACATAATTGCAGGGATGTTCCAAAGACTGAGGTATATATGTGTGGTGATATCTAACATAATGTTTTATTCATCACAAATACACACACACACACACACACACACACACACATCATAGTTTCTTTTTTTTTTTTTTTTCTTCTGCTTCCCTACTTCAAAAGAAAGGGAGGGCATAGCATAGAAAGAATATTTAACTTGATGATTTGGTTTCTAGAACCTGTTTTGCTATGATGTAGGTCAAGTGTAATTGCAGATTATTCTTAGTTTACAATTAAATTTAGCTCTGTGTATAAGAGGTTAAGAATAACATAACCTGTCCAGACCAGTAACTACCAATTAGATTAATCAGCTGGGGTCTTTGTTGGCACTATCGTTGGAACTCTGGCATAGAGTATACCACAGGACAGGCACACTACTAATGCCTACAAAGAAAGCCCACTTTATCATGAAGTCAGAGATGAAGAAAAGATAATTTCCCACACCAAGCTATAATTGCCATTTTGTAGATTTATAGCAATTTCACATATTTGTAGCAATTTTTTAAAATATATAAAAGCAAATATCCTGCCAGTGGTATAAAATTCACTATCACATATTAGCAGTTTCAAGTTTCTGTAGAGAAAATTGGTTGGCTGGTTAAATGAGGCTCAATCATTGCCTTGAATAAGAATAGCTCATACGTGATAGTCAATAGGACAAAAACCATTGTGCAAGAAATACCTGGCCTTATGCTTCAGAGCTTTAACAAATTGCTGGCTGGGGTGAGAGGAAAAAAGAAAGTTCTTTTTACATCTCACGGTGAAATTAGTCCAGAGCATTCTGGCAACTCACTCATTTCTTTACAACATCTGGAAAGGAGACTGAATATTGATCTCTTTGGACTGCTATGTTTTATTGAGGGTGACGGTTTCTATATTCAAGGGAAAGGTTATTTGAGAATAATGAAGACATTTCAAATAGCAAACCCCAATACACATCCAGATAAAAAACTAAATCCCTGTCTCAGGTTGTGCAATTGAATACAAAAGGTAAAAGTAAAAATGTAGCGATCACTGTCCCTCTGCTGCCAAGTCATCACAGAAAATACCTCTTATGGCTGGGGGCTGGTGTCATCTGCAACATTGTTGTTTGCTGAGGAGATGCACACAGATCAAAGCTGACAGAAAAGCGAACTGGGCCTCCTGTGTTGCCCTTTCTATGCCATATCAGTTGTATTGCCCTGGGGTTGTGTCATCCTTTTGTTAACACTGAATATTCGTCCCTTAGGAAGCACAGTTATAAGGACAGCAAGTACAGTGCCATTTGCCATTTTCCCATTAATTAATCAGTTATAATTGACATTCAGGATACACCCACATGTGACTTCAGAATCACTCCAAATATGAAACTGTCAGCACTCATTATGGATCAGTTAGAGTTAGTGTGCTGTTATTAATCCATTTAAGCCTATATAAATCATATATTCTGGTGACTGATAAAGCCTGAGCCCTCTGTCAACAGAGTTCCCCTTTTTGTGTAGCCCTTATATGACCAAATACTTGAACATTATCTTCCTGTATACTTTTCTTCCTCATCAAAGCTATAATTTCAGCAATATAATTCTCCATGCTGATTTTCACAAACCACATATATTAATAATATTTTTCAATATTTATCTAGACAGTTGAGCACATTATTGAAATTAGAGGGTGAATGAACCCATTTGAAAGAAAACACGAATTCTAAAGGTTCAAATGTATGAACCTCTAAAGGTGAAATGTTATTAAGATAGTTATTTTTAGAGAACCTTACTTTTCTCTTGATTTCTGTAGATATACTACTTAAAAGCCTCCAAATGGAGGGAATGGGGCCACTGCCTACTCTGTCTCATATAATCTTGGTCTTTATCAAGATTCTTTAATGCATACCAAGAATAAAAAGAACTATGCCATAATTATAATATGCTACACAATTCCCATTCAACTAGCAATGGTATTCATTCATTCATTCATTCATTTACTTCACAAAGATATATTCCACACCACCTATGAGCATGATTCTACCTATGTATAGCCTGTTGTCCTATTAGGTTATAAAAGTTTCTTAAATAATAAGAACTTGAGATCTGCTTTTAGGATCCCATTTTTACCCTCATAAACAGATAAATTGAGTAAAACCACTCCTATCACCCAACCTTGCTTCACTTGAGTGGTGATAGGGATTACATGAAATACACACCATCAGTTCTAAATCACATGTAATTAGCCTTCAGATTTATAAAAATAAACTTCTCAAGTGCCCCAGACTTTACCTACCTGCCAGATACCTTAGCTGCTAGGCATATAAAGCATGAGGATAAAAGGTCAATAATGAAGGTCACAGAGAAACTGCAGTATCTTAATTCAATTAAAGAGAATATTGTTTGCAAATATATATTTCCTGGTAGGTCCAGCTTCTCCACCCCACCTTGCATGCACCCTTTCCACCATTCATATTCAAGAGAGGAGGGGGCAGTAATTTTAACAAAGCATTGTGTTTTTTCGGGGCATTCTCTCCCTATCAATCATCATACCTCTTTTATCTCAGTCCTTACTTCAAACCAAAACTACACATTCTGGCCCTAAAAGACTTCTTTTCTCTAGAAAATATTAAATTTGAAGGTGTCAAAATTTTTATATCTTGATGTTCTAGAAACATTTCTCCCTCATATTATTTTCACTTCTCTTTATGTGACACATTTCCGGAGAGTAGTTTTGTGTTCAGTGACCTTAGAAAGCTCAACATAAGTTGGTATCCTTAGGCTAAATAGCACCCTCATATTCACTCAATGAGCCACTTCCTCTACCTACACAGCCTACTGTGTAGACATTAGAGACCTCTGATTAGGGGTAATCTCCTCTCTTCTGTTCTAATTGTGCATGGATGTGCTTTTACTGAAAAAAAGCAATCAATAAATAAACAAGTATATATATGTGAATATATGAATTATATGCAATATATAAATGCATTCTTTTTAATAGGAAACAAGGTTTGAGGATGAACTAACCATATAATGAAAATTTGTGTACCATAGCATTCACCAAAAACACAATAGTAAGTAGAAGTAACTCTTTTGTGTTTGGTGCAATAAAATTAAGAGCTTTATTATGAAGTTGAACTTTTAGAACCTAGATCTTCCACTAAAACCCAACACCTAAAACAGCATAAGACCCAACGCAACCTCTCCATATATGTTATCAGTGCTATTTACTTATTTGGTTTTTTTAAAAAAGATTTTATGTATTTGTTTTAGAGATAGAGAGTATGAGAAGGGAGAGGGATAAAGATAGAGGAAGAGAGAAAATCCCAAACAGGTTCTATGCTGAGTGCAGAACCTGAGGCTCAATGCCAGGACCCTGAGGTCATGACCTGAGCTGAAATCAAGAGTCGGATCCCAGGTTCCCCTTAACCAGGGCTATTTAAACAGTGCATTCTACTGCCTTACACAAAGCTGTAAAAGACCATGTATGTAGAACTGGATGTCACATAGCTCTTGTGATTTTGTGGGTTTTGCAGGTTCTACTCAAATGGATAATATATCATTCAGATTTAATTTTAAATTCTACTCTTGGATTTTATCCCTTTAACATTGTTATTTGATTTGCAGAAAAGTTTAAATTATCCTCGGGAATATAAACCATAAAGCAGAAACCTTATTGAGACTGTGTTGAAATTAGGTGAGGGAAGAATAATAATGGCCATCTTAACAAGCAAGAGAACTTACTTCATACTAACTTCATATATAAATTCCAGTGCCATCCCTGACCTCCGTGTTCACCAAGCACCGATAATAATGGACCAATAGTAATACTAATAATAGTGATTTTTTTTTTTCTGTCAAGAACTACTAGAACAGCTTTCATGAAAAGTAAGAGTGTTTGGGGGGACCCCATGCAAACTTTTTCATCCAAAACTTAAGAGGAAAAAAAAAAGTTGGAAAAATAAGCTAAAGAAATTGGGGACAAGAAAGTTGCTTGAGTGGGAAAGGATATGATGTTCTCTTTATCTTAAAAATAAGCTTCTGCATAGCTGGACAGTTGTCCAGGACTAAACTAGATCCTGCATAAGATTGGGTTATGACTGACTTACTTCCCTTTGCCACCTAATAAACTGTTACTAAAACAAAGTGGCAGTACATGAAAGGTGTAGAAAAAAGAGGTATATAAAGGGTATCTGAGGTAATGGTCTAGAGCCCTAGCTGCCCATAGATATCATCTACACATACAAACTTTGGGGCCTCCTCTCTGCACACCTACCACAAAGTTGATGGTCATTTCACATCTCAAGTGTAAATGTGACATCTGCATTTGCAACTGTTGGAAATTTCCAAAAAAAAAAAAAAATAGTTGGAGACAAATAATAAGAACTCTACAAGTTTGGGTTTATCAGGCTATCAATTCACATGAGAAGGTCTATTGATCACTGATGTACTTCATGGTTTTGTATTTTTTTTTCTATTTTTCATGATTCTATTTAAAAATATACATACTCATAAAATGCAAATCATTTTTGAAATAAAAAGCAAAAATGTACTTCTTTGTGTCCTAATATCTTCCCTACAAATACATCAGTCACGGATTTTGTGCATTAAATGTACTCTTACAAATGCATGCAGGTATGTATTTTCTGTGAAGGCAGGAATATACTATCCATATAATTCCATAATCTTTTTCAAATTCAAAAAATATATAATTGTGATAAAATGCATGTAACAGCTTCTGGTTTCTGGTCCAGAATGTAAGAAACTTAGATGTCTTATCTGCATCCTAACAGTAAAAAAGATGAACAAACTGAAAAACAACTCTGAGATTTGTAAGAGAAGAAAGGTCACAGGAAAACTGCTGCCTCCAAATTGGAGAGACCAACTTGGGTGCATACAGAGAATTGGAGCTTATTGGGACAGAAACTCATGAGCGAGAAAATACAAGAGGGGCTCCTGGATGTTTCAGTAGGTTAAGCATCTGCCTTCAGCTCAGGTCATAACCCCAGAGTCTTGGGATCAAGCCCCATGTTGGGCTCCCTGCTCAGTGGGGAGACTGCTTCTCCCTCTCCCTCTATCCCTCTCCCTGCTCATTCTCTCTCTCTCAAATAAATGAATAAAATCTTAAAAAACAAAAACAAACAAACAAAAAGAACCTCTATGAAAACCAGTACTAGGGTAGAGAAGTCTGAACTGTAATTGATGAGACACTAGAGGCTTTAGTATGGACAAGTCTGAGAGATCAAAACTCCCAAGAGGATGCAATCATTGAGGTGATCCCAAGATTTTGTGCGTTTTACCTCCTGGACCTTAAACAGGTTCTCACAGTGAATATCAAAGAAAAATCCTCTTATTTTTCTGGCTGGTGGAAAGGGGGGAAAAAAACTTTTTGAAATATTACAAAACATTCTGTTTTTCTTAACAGGCTCTGACCTCAGAAGAAACAATTTAACTAGATCTTAATCTGCTGGGATATTACAGAGCCTAACTGACCAGGGGAAAGGAAATATTCAATTCCAGCCCACACTGGCCATTTTGTCTCACCTAATGAAGACAGAGAGACAAAGAAGCACTTGTGAAATTCACAGTCTGGAGGCATAGCCTCCCTGAAAGACTGAGATCTAATCACAGATCTATAAAACACTTCTCTTCCCTCCACATTTTACCACCACATAACTAACAGCTTATTGACAGCAGTTTCTTTTACTCACTACATAATGTGATTATCAAGAAAAAATTATAAGACATATCAAAAGACAGAAAACACAGTTTGAAGAGACAAGGAAAGCATCAGAACCAGATGCAGATATGGCAGGGATGTTGGAATTATTAGACCTGGAATTTAAAACCACTATGACTAATATACTAAGGGCTATATTGTTTAATGGAGACAGCCTGCAAGAGTAGATGGGCAAGGTAAACTGAGAGATGGAAATTCTAAGAACCAAAAAGAAATGCTGGACATTAAAAACATTATAACAGAAATGAATAATAACTTTGAAGGGCTTATCTGTAGACTGGATGCTCTGAACTTGAAGATATCTCAACAGAATCCTCCAAAACTGAAAAGCAATGATTTAAAAAAAAAAAACTGAAACAGACACAGTAGAATTTTTGAAAACCATGGGCCAACTACAAAAGATGTAACATATATAATGGGAAAAGAAATAGAAGAAAGAGAGAAAGGAACTGAAGAAATATTTGAGAAAATAAATGACAGAGATTATTATGAGAAATAATGATTTACCCAAATTAATGGCAGACAGCAAAACAGGAATCTATATATTCAAGAAGCTTGGAGAACACCAAACAAGAAAAATTCTAATAAAAACCTACACCTGGCATATCATTCTATAGAAAAGTCAAAGATTAAGAAAAAAGAAAATTCTGAAAGAAGCCACAAGGGAAAAATACTTTACCTATGGAGGGGTAAAGAATTGTATCTGACTTCTCAGTCCCATGCAAACAAGAAGACAATAGAATGAAATATTTAAAATATTGAGAGAAAAAAAATCCAGCAGTCTAGAATTATATACTCCATCAAATCCTTTAAAGTAAAGAAAAACAGACTTGCAAGATAAACAAAAATTGAAGGAATTTGTTGCCAATATAACTGTCTTGAAAGAAATGTTAATCAAAGAGAAGGAAAATGACATAGGTAAGAAACTCAGACATACATTATGAGAGAAAGGAGTGTTAAGGAAGGAATAAAAATTTTAAAAATAATCCAATTAGAAGTGGAAAGAGGACCTGAACAGGCATTTCTTTTTCCAAAGAAGCCATACACATGAAAAGATACTCATCATTACTAATTATCAGGGATAATAGTAACTACAATGAGATATTACCTTACACCTGTCAGAATGTCTAGAATCAAAAAGACAAGAAATAACAAGTGTTAGTAAGGATGTGGAGAAAAGGAAACCCTCATGAACTGTTGGTGAGAATGTAAATTGGTGCAATTACTGTAGAAAACAATATGGGTGTTTCTCAAAAAATTAAAAATAGAAATACTATATGATCCACTAATTCTACTACAATGCAAAGAAAACTAAAACACTAATTTGAAAAGATATATGCACCCCTATGTTTATTGTAACATTATTTACAAAAATCAAGATATGGAAGCAACCCAAGTGTCCAATAATAGATGAATGGATAAAGATATTATATTTATATATATGAGATGGAATTTTACTCAGTCATAAGAAAGAATGAAATCTTTCCATTTGTGACAACATGAATGGACTTAGAGGATTTATACTAAATGAAATAAGTTAGACAAAAACAACCATATGATTTCACATATGTGTGAAATCTGAAAACCAAAAGAGATAAACAAACAAAGCAGAAACAGACCCATAAATGCAGAGAACAAAGTGGTGGTTGTTAGAGGGAAAGGGAAGGGGATGGGCAAAAATGCACAAAGGGGAGTAGGAGATACAGGTTTTCAGTTATGGGCCGGTTGTGGGGGTCCAGAGACAAGGTGTCCCAGAGACTTGTGGGTAAGTCCCTGATGGAATCTATGATGTGGTTAATAGGATCAGTGTCTCTTTGATATGTTCCAAGCCCTGGCTACTATTCACCTGGTTGCTCTTTCCCTTTCCACCCCTCCCAGCTGTGCAGCTCATGACTCAGTACTCTAGATGGGGAGTATCTGCACAGCTGAGGAAACCAGATGATCACTCACATGCCCTCACTTCTCCCCACAGGAGAAATCATGGGTGGAGATAAACTCTCTTGGTGTGATCTGAAACCTTGAGGGAGGAGTGATCCAGGTAAAGTCAAACTTCCTTTTACCCTCTCCAATATGTCTAGTCTGGGATTTTTTTGTTCCATCTATGTACTGAAACTTTTCTGCTGGACTCCGGGACTTCTACAAAGACTTTCTTATTCTTAGGTGATTGTCTAAGTCTATTTTCCAGGGGCTCACAAACAACACCCAGACAGGAGGGGCTGGAACCAGCTCATGGCCACTTCAGGGTCTACAGTTGGGACCAAGGTCTATAAGCTTATTACCAGGCACAAAGGTAGGTAAGACTCCACCTGAATACCTTGGTCTATGGTAATGGATCTCACAGATCCTAAAAAGACACTTTTGTCTGTGGATGGATGCCAGATTGTTGTTTTTGAGGGTATATATGATGAGGGATGTCTTATCTGGCCACCTTGATAATATCACTGTTCAGCAAAATGTTCTTTGAATTTGCTTGACCCCAGATTTTATATCAAAATGGAGGGCTGAAAAAATGCTCTGGATGGCTGGCCACTGCCGTGAGTGTAAGGAAATCCTTTTTGAAGGGGTAAATACTCAACTAAGAAGTTTTTCATAATTCTTATAGGTAAAGCCCTAGAGAAGATGAGCTCAAACAGAGGAAGATTCACCATGTAAAAGAGTAGGCCAAAATAAAGGAAAGGAACATGAACATATTTAATAAAATTATTAGACATAGACTATAAATGTGTGGTCCAAATTTTACAACATTAAACATAAAATGGAAAACGAGAAGTAAGTGAGAAAAAAACCAAGTTGGTTTAATTTAAAAATAACCTTCTACTATCTCATACCCACTAGAATGGTTATAATATAAAGAGAAAAAACAACTAGTGTGTTGGTAAGCATATAGACTAATTAAATTCCATACACATTGTGACTGGAACTCTAAAGTGGTGTAGCTGATATGGTAAACATTTTGATGGTTCCTCAAATTTTGAACACAGAATTGTGCAATTGTGCAACTGAGAAGTTGAAAATGGGCATGGCAGACCAGCATTCTGGAAATTTACACAAGAGTTGGTGTTTTAGTTTTGAGCCCAAATTTTGCATGGCAGCAGGCTGGAAACTCAGTCAGGATTTCAATGCTGTAATCTGACGGCAGAATTCCTTCTCTTTCAGGACACTTCACTGTTGATCAAAACAAATGGACACCATAGCCTCACCACTTTGACAGGTAAAATTTACCTTCACAGCCACTTTCTAGTAGGAACTTGCAAGGCCAGAACACATTGGTCAAATCCCTTTCCTTTGTTGAACTGATGGGGAAAGGACACTTTGAGATAATGCTTTTGTCAGTCCAAGATCCTGATCCAGAAATAGATACCACTGGTTAGAGATATTTGTTTCCACAGTATAATCTAGCCTATCCTAGGTGACACAACAGGTGTGTGTGTGTGTGTGTGTGTGTGTGTGTGTGTGTGTACATGTGTGATATCTGTATTCAAATTAAGAAAATATATCTTAAATGGAGGCATTTTAGGAGATGGAGGGACAAAAAAAAAGACCTGGATCTACAACACTGTAGCAAATCTCTCATACTAATGACATTTATTTTGTAGTACTAGTGAGTCTTAAGTTATCCAAAATTGCCAATGTCCTAAAATGCATCAGACTGTGACCAGATACATTTAATTGAGGGAGATCTGAAAAAAATTTTATTTAATCCAAGACCATCCTTTTTACTGGTATGAATTGAATTTCATAAAAACATTTTCAAAAAAAGATCACTATTATGTAATGTAGTAAACTTATTGTTGATAAGTTGATATAGTTGATTTTAAGTATTTGGAGATTGTTAACCTACAAAATGGACAAACACAGTATAAGTTGTATATTTAGAGTAGGACTTAATTATTCAGCATTATTACTAGGAAGAAGCATAGATGGAAGGTAAATTACATGCTCCTCTCCTTCATGAACTCACAAATTACTAATCAAAGCGGTTATGTTAAAATCTGTTTCTTTTCTCAGAAAGCATAATTCCTGATTAAAGACCTGCCATAGAAATGGACTTCCTTTTGGTCAGTTCTGTGCAGTGTAATAAAAAGATCTCTGTATCAGGAATTGTATGGAGTATATTCCTACTTGCATTATTGTGAGAACTTTCTTATCCAGTATCTTACTTACAATATAATTAAAAAGAATGATGAAAATATCTGCCCAGTGGCTGAACAAAGCAGGAGATATATTTGGCAGTAAGTCAGTTCAAAATGGCTCAAATGTATCTTATAGGCAGCATCCATAAAGCCAGAAAAGGCTGAGATGTCATTTATTTTATGCCTTGGAACAGGTTCACTACATACTCAGTAATGTACTTGTACTAGTTTTCTTCCTAATATGGGGAGATAATTTTTGACAAATTGTAGATAATACATAAGTTATGCCCTCCTTCTGGTATGTTTTAACTCCTAAGACTTTGCCCATGGTATAGCAGAAATAAAAATGTTCAATTAATATTTAAAAATTCAACCTCAACAGCAATAGAATTCAAAAATAAGGGTTGTATAAATGACTTGCTTTTTATATTGGTCAAGATTTTAAAAGTTATTGATGAAAAATCTCATACACTGCTGGTAGAATTGCGAGTTAGTAAAATAGATGCTTCCAGACTATTTAACAGAAGTATTGATTAAAAAAATACACTCAAGTTAAGTAAAAAATTCCACACATACTAAATTATCCTTAAGACAACATAACATAATGGAAAACAAGACATGTACCAAGATGTATATTACTGTATTGTTTGAAGTTGTGAAAGATGAGGCAATCTAATAGCTACTTAGGGTATTAAATAAAATATGGTATAGCATTTTCATAAATAAAATTACAGACATAATTTTGATTATGTATATAGGAAGTATGTGTATAATCCCATTTTATACGGCACTCATTTAAATGTTCTTATAAGAATATATGCAAAATATCATACATTATAGCACACTGAATAAAATATTAAATATATTATAATAATATTAAAATATTAACAGCATTATATGCAAGCAATTTGAGTATATGATTATATATAACTAAAATTTTTTCTTAATTCATTTGGATTTTTTCTTAAGCAAGCATGTACTATTTTCGTAATAAAACAACATTCTAGGATGTATTCACTAAGTCGTTACGAGCAGTCTCTAAGTCAAGCTACTATGTATTTAAACTTAAGCAGTCTATTTTTTCGATTGCTTTCTTCTGGTAAAAAAGATGACTTTATTCAAGAATGTAAACTAGTAAGCATAGCAAAACTAAGTTCAAATCATTATGATATACAAAGGCACATCATTTTTCTCATTAAATATATTTTCACCTCATCCATGTGTCCCACACAGTATTATTATTTCCATTTACTCCAATGAGGCTGAGTGTTGTGAGGAGGGAAGAGATGTCAGAAGCAGTGGAAGGTCATGATAGTGGCATGACCTTTCATTATTCCAGGGCGTTTCTTGATATATAGTTCTCTTGGTTAAAAATAGTTACAAACACGGAAGTGCACTATAGTGTACAATGAAATCTCTTTCCAAGTGTGTGGTATAAAATGCTTAATAGAAGGAAGACAGTAAATACCAAAAATTATTAAATGAAATCTTTTTACCAAGAATTGTTCTGTAATTGAGATAAATGAACTTGGTGAACTAATGGTTCTTTATTGCTCATCTTAATCTTCTTAATTTTAGTAGGAAAAATGGCCCATGTACTGCTTTGGGCCTTAACTATTCTGAACATAGAAAAATGACTGAAAATTAATTTAGCAACTACCTTGATTAATGTATAACCTTTTATTACACAGTCCTTCATTCTTTGTAATTTGGGGTGGTTCTATGAAATGACAGTTGTTTGGAAATCAGTTAGCATGTCGATGATGGAGGTAGAACAGGTCTGTAATCTTAGGACATATTTGGGGGGTATGATTTTTTCATGCTTAAAATGATTTCAAGGCCCATAGCAAAGATTTTCAAATATTCCAGATAGGAAGGAGAAAGCTAAGAAAGTAGATCTCTGGGACCAGCTTCTACTTCAGTGACAAAAGACCCAGTTTTAACTGCTACTGAGAGGAAAAAAAGGGGGGTCTTGAAAACCACTGGGACTCTATCTTCAACCTCTATTGGTAGAGGCTCATGGATTTTTATATAGTTTCTAATAGAAACATATACAAGGAAATAATATGACCATTCTTCAGGCACAGATTATTTGAAAAATAGCTTTAACTATGACAAGAAGTTTCATGTTCAAATTGATACTTTTCCTTTAACCTACAATTCATTCATAATTAAACATCATGAAAATCTTAGAAGAGTTTGTCAAGTTCTACAAGATTTTGATTAGGTCGTTTTTACCTCCATGAGGGCTTCATTCCAACCTCATGTCCACAAGGCAGTAAGGTTTCTATGATAGCTCTCTTCCAAGCTGAATGATATTTATCTTCATTTGCAAAGCATCTATTACTTGCAGCACTATTCGTTGTACTCTGGTGGTAGAGTAGGAAGAAGAACACTGGCTTTGGAATGAGCATTTAAATTTAAGTTTAAATCTCAGCTATGTTAATATCTACGTAAATTTAAGAAAATTTGCCCAGTCTCAATTTCTAAAAGTAAAATGTGAATAAAAATATCTATGTCAGTTTTATAAAAATTTACTGAGATGGTTTACTAACAAATTCATTCAACAAGCACATACTATGAACCTACTATATGCCAAAACATTAGTAGGCACTGGGGATACAGAGGTGAACCAATCAGAACAAGTTTACAGTTACTTAGAGGAGAAATATTAAAGTAAGTCAATACTATGTCATGCAAATAGTGACAAGCATTACTAAGATTCAAAAAAAAAATTTTATGAGAAAGAATTACATGGGATACTACTGTTAGGGTGAAGACAGTCTTCTGTCTTCTGAAATTTAAACTGAGAACTTGACAAATTATTAAGAGACTGCCAAGCAAAGAGTAGGAGGTAAAGCATCTAAAGCAGGTCAGATGAAAAATAAGGTGAAGAAAAACTTTAAAATCAGAAATAAGTAGAAGCAATTAGAATGTCCTTCAGTAAGTGCATGGATAAGTTAACTGTAGTACATCTGTACAGTAGACAATAATGCAGTGATAGAAATGAGCTCTCAAGCCACAAAAAGACATGGTCAAATCTTAAATACATATTGCTAAGTTATATAAGTCAGTCTGAAAAGGTGCATTACAATATAGTTCCAAGTATATGACATTTGCCTTTATATATATATGTATATATATACACACACACACATATATACGTATGTACCTATATATATATATATATATATAGGTAGATATATACATTTGCCCCTATAGGTTTGCCTTTATATATATATACATATATATATATACGTATATATGTGTGTGTGTATATTTATCAGTGTTTGCCAGAGGTTTGTAGGTATGGAAGGTAACCTTGGCTCAGTAAAGCACAGGGAATTATTTAGAGTGGTGAAACTATCCTGTATGATATTATAATTGTGGTATATTACATTATATACTTGTCCAAAAGCATTGTGCTTTACAGCAAAAAGAGTGAATTTTTAATACATGCAAATTTTAAATATTTAGGAGTTTGGTGGAAAATACAGGATGGAATGCAGAGTGTGAAAAATTAATCTAATTGTATTACAAATGTATGAAACAACCTCCTTAAATGGGGTGGAGAAAAAGCTGCTGACCTAAGTAACTTTGAAAAGTGGAGTCTGGAAAATTAAAGCAAAAGATACTATACTATAATCCAGTTGATAA
Organism: Taxidea taxus jeffersonii; assembly: GCA_003697995.1. Lineage (NCBI taxonomy): Eukaryota > Metazoa > Chordata > Mammalia > Carnivora > Mustelidae > Taxidea > Taxidea taxus. The sequence goes on along the minus strand of RCUC01132579.1, from coordinate 14,909 downwards.
AGTTGTATCTCATGGGAATATGGGTTAACAATTATGATGTTCTTATACATGTACGCTGGAAATGAAAAATTCAGTAAATGACAGTCAGGTAGGCAAGTTTTTCTCTTTTGTAGCATGAGGTTGCAGATAAGCAAGGGGAGGATATTGTAAAGATCTAAGTGGTAATGGATTTGAGTTGGAGACATCGGTACAAAATAATTTTAACTTAATATAGATCAGATGTATATACTACAGAAATATGTATAGGTGTATGTGTTTGTCTATATGCATATATTTCCATGCTCTGTCAGTTAACGGAGCCTACAAATAGTAACATCCCAGTAGCAATGAACACACCTAGTGCTAGGTTTGGTTTCTAATAATATTCTATGATAAAAGGAACCAGGACTTCTTGAGAAATCACTGATTCTAGGATGGGGCAGTAATATACAAGATGAATCTGCAACATCCTGTAATACACAGAAGAACAAACAAACAAAAACACCCACAGTAATGGGAATATATCAAAGGGAAGCAGGAGCCAATAAAAAGAGCTACCAATAGCCAAAACTGGAGGAATTTGACCACCAAAATAAAGTAATACTGGATTATAACCCAAAGGATAAAGTAAATATTTATGAATTACTGATATAAATTCATGATTAAATAAATTAATAAATGGAGAAGAAGAGACAAACCTCTCAGTCAGAAGAATTCCAAGTGAGTTTTGTATATACTTTGCCCTGAAGGAGGAGGAACATAACTTCTCACTTCTTTTTAAGTATGGGCTATGCATAGTGATTTACTTCTTAAAGGGAAGAGTAAGACCAGTGAGAAAAAAGAAAGTAAATTTAGAGTGGAGAGCCCTGAAAAACACTACCTTAGCTAGGTTATAAAGGTCAACATCAACAGTGATGTCGTATTGAAAGTACATACCCTTAGCATAATATGATGAGAAGAACATTTTATCTCTGTAGAATTTCTTCCCAAAACTCTAATCTCAAGTCTAATCATGAAAAAAAAAATCAGACAAATCCCAGTAAAGGGCCATTTTACAAAATACATAATCAGTATTCCTCAAAATTTTTGAGGTCATCATGAACAGTTAAGTCTTAGAAAGTGTCACAGCTGCAAGGAGCCTAAGGAAACATGATGACTAAATCTAACGTAGTATCTTGGAGGGGATCTTGGAGCAGAAAACGCTCATTCAGTAAAGACTAAGAAAATGTTAACAATGTATGGATTTAGGTTATTAATACTTTATCAACATTAGCTCATTAATTATAATAAATATACCATATCTAAGTAAGATTTAATAATAGGGGAAAGTAGCTAGAAGGTTTATGGGAACTGTCATATTTTGATCAGTTTTTACATAAAGGAAAAACTGTTCTAAAAACTAACGTTTATTTAAACATTGAAAGAAAGTCATCTGGAACAGAGTAAGCAAAGGAAAAGAGTGATACTAGATTCAGCTGGAAAGCTAGGTATAGGTTAGGTCACACAGAACTTTGCAGTCCATGGAAAAGTATTACAAATATCTTCTCAGTACAATGGGAAACAGTTGAAGGCTTAAATCCGGCATCTGATAGGATCCCATTTATGACTTAAAATGATAATAATAGGGACGCCTGGATGGCTCAGTTGGTTAAGCAGCTGCCTTCGGCTCAGGTCATGATCCCAGCATCCTGGGATCGAGTCCCACATCGGGCTCCTTGCTCGGCAGGGAGCCTGCTTCTCCCTCTGCCTCTGCCTGCCACTCTGTCTGCCTATGCTCATTCGCTCCCTCTCTCTCTGACAAATAAATAAATAAAATCTTTTTAAAAAATGATAATAATAAAACTCTAGCAGTTGGGTAGAAGAATGGATAAGAATTAGGTGTGGGTAAAATAAGGGTGTGAGGACTAAAATGGCAACCCTAGAGAAGTTCTTGTAATAATGCAAGATAGAAATGAGTGTAGCTGCAAAGACCTTTAATGAGTTTGAAGTATATTTGTATATAAGATGGGAAAACTTGGTCATAGATAGAATGCTGAGTTGGGGTAGAGTGAACTGTCCATAACAACATATATTTTCAGTACTCTGGTAGAAGAAAATTTACAGAGATGTATAGAAATACCAGGAGAATGCTTGGAGGAAAATGCAGTGTTTCATTTTGGATATGTTGAATTTGGGAAGTTTTAAGCTTGGTTCAAACTTGAAGATAATCAAATTGTCAATTGTATGTGCTCAAAAAAGGGATCAAAATAAGAAAAAAAGTTGGATAGATAAGACATTTTAGGTGATTTCACAGTCATAAAAATGAATGAGATCATCTAGGAAAAGAGAATACAGAGCAAAAAGATGGAACTAGAAAGAACTGAAGCATTTGGGCAGAATAGTAAGAGGTAGTGATGAGGAAACAGAAGGCTAGCTGAAGATCAAGCAGAGAATGGCACCCTACACCACCTCTCCCCCTTGTGACATGTGTGACATTCCTCAGGCACTCCTGGCTGTCCTAAAGGAAAAACAAATAGTTAACTTGTAGAGATCACAATCCTGCAAGACCTGAGTCTCCCTCAGTTTACAAATGTCCTAGTGATTTACAAGGAAGAAGCTTTCTTATCAATAGCCTAACTTCCAGAGACCCATAACTCAGTTCCTGAAGCCCTAACATCACCCTCCCCTCCATAAAATTGAGGGAAGCTGAGGCAGAGGGAAATATAAAGTTGAATTTCTTCTAAATCTAAACCTCATTGACAAGGAGGTGTGATAGGAGGAGTGTGACATTCCTCTAGGAAGCTCTCAACTATCTTACTGTTAAAAAGGAAAAACAGCCTTAACTTGACAAATAGCAAAGCCTCCAGTACCCTGTGTGTCTTCTTTAATACATGAAAGTTCTTTCAAACCCTCCCTTTTCCTTACCTCCCTCAACCCCATAGTATATAATCAGCCACCTCTCATAATCCCAGGGCAGCTGCTCTCTCTGTGCATGATCCCTGCCCCATGCTTTAATAAACCATCTCAAGAATTCTTTCTTGGTCGTTGGCTCCAGACCTCACTTATTTTATAAAACTTAATTAGTAGTGGGAGAAAGAAAGAGAGCTTGACATGTGGGAACATGGAAATGTGTTTCAAGAAAGGGAAATGCTCAAGTCTATATTATGCTGCTATGAGTTCTAAGCAGATGAGAAGAAAAAATATTTTATTGGATACAAGAATATAGTGGCCATCTTTATGTCTTAAGAGCAGTTTTTGTATAATAGTGTGCACAGGAATCATGCACCGAGGAGTGAATGGTAAGGAAGTCAATACAGCAGATGCTGAAATATCTCAGAAACTTTGAGGGTGATGTGGAAGAAGAAATAGAGCACTAGCTGGGAGGATGGATGGATGAAGTATGGCGTATTTTTAGAGAGATTTACTCCTAGGTATTTGAGAAGAATCCTGGGTTCATTGAGAAAAAGAGAAGTGATGGAATCTGGAACACGTGTAAAGGTATTGGTATTTCATACAAAGAGGAACTCTTCCCTCATGGTAATGAAGGAAATGGATAGAAGGAGAAGATAATGATTGAGGTAGAGAGTAATTCTTGAAAAAAAATGGTGGTGGAAGAATGGGGAATTTTTTTTAATTGCTTCTATTTTCTCAATAAAGCATAAGGTGTATTAATTAGCTAAAATGAAAGAAGGGAGATATTTTTTCTAAGTGATATGATTCAGGTATACTACAGGTATTTTTTAGAGTGAACATACTAGAGAAATATAATCAAATGTCTTGCAGTGAAGTACTCTTTCAAGGAGATAATCATGACATTAAAGAGACAATATTCAGGTGGTTGGATGCAAGAACAGAGAATGCAGTTGGTTTACTGCATTTCAGGTTGAGGTTTTAACAGAAGCAGAAAGCATAAGTAAAGAAGAGTGGATTAACAAAATGTTGAATATAGGTATGGGTCATAAAATACCAACTGAACGAAGAGCAAAGTAGAGACAGAAAGAGTGTGTTAAATATTACATAAAAGGTAACATAGAAGGTAATGGAGTTGAAGTGACAGCAGATTGTATTATTAGGGATAATTAATGCTAGTTGCCACAGCAAACCAATCCTCAAGTGCTCATTGACCAGCACTACAAAAGGTAACTTCTCAGGCAAGAAAAGTTTGAAATGTACTAGAGAGGTTTTTATTCTGTTGAGCAACTGGCTGGTTTTAGATTGCCTGCATTTTAGGATGCTGTCATCTCAATGCATGACTTTCAAAGTCATTTAAGCAGATGAAGCAAGGAATGTAAGATTTGCACATTCTCTCTTTACTTTAGCCAGAATTAACCTCATGCCCTGAATTTGCTCCAAGGAAGTTTGTTTTGGGGAGGATATTTGCTAAATATTTTCTCTGCCACAGAAGCCAAAGGTTGCTTTCAGTGTCAGTGTAAATTAGAAGAACTGGAAAAATGGAAAACTATAGAATGTCTTTTGGAATTCAGTATGTTGGTAATTGGCAGTGTTTGTTAATAACAAAATCTGTGGCATGACCCTAGCCTTGTATAGCTGAGGTAGAGAGGATGAAAAAGACTTTGGAAATGAGGCTGTAAATAATTGAGCACAGTCAAAACTTTCAATGAAGAAAGTCTGTAGATTTCAGCAACCAGGTAGGGAAGAGAAGTTTAGAGGTGTATGGCATAAACTTGAAATGAGCTGAGAATTTCAGAAAATGGGGGGAAAGTTTATGACCTAAAAAAGATACCCAAGAATGAGAATGCATACCTTCCCAATTCCCCACCATGAGGTGTTTTCAGTGTGAGAGTATGAAATCTCTTCTGGAGAGGGGATTTGATGACATATCAGAAGAGAACCAGATTTTAGTTAAGGCAAGATAATGGGGGAAATGTTCCAGGAAAAATTTGGAAATACTAGGGAACTTGTATGTGCACAAAACAGCAGAGGGATAGAATTTGGGATGCAAGGGTGTGGTGGGATCAGCTGAAGAGATAAGAGAATGTAATAGGTCATTACATGGATGAGATATCAGAGAACAATGAATAATCAAAAAAGTCTGAACTCTATAACTGAAATTATAGTTTTAAATGCTATAAAAATATATGAAAGAAAACTATATTGAAAATAAAGTGTGTAGCAAATAAAATACAAATTTATTCTTTGATTAGGGTTTTTTTTTAAAGATTTTATTTATTTATTTGACAGACAGAGATCACAAGTAGGCAGAGAGGCAGGGAGAGAGAGAGGAGGAAGCAGGCTCCCTGCTGAGCAGAGAGCCAGATGTGGGGCTCGATCCCAGGACCCTGGGATCATGACCTGAGCCAAAGGCAGAGGCCTTAACCCACTGAGCCACCCAAGCGCCCCTGATTAGGTTTTTTAAAATTTCAACTTTTTATTCTTTTTTGCCTCTCCATCTAGTCTGCAAATTTTCCCATATAAGTGATCATATTATTAATATTCCTACATTTTTCTTAGCAATTATTGAATATTTCTGGGCATATTATCCATGTCCTTCTAGCTATCTAAGATTAACTTACCAAAGTAGTCTTGCTTATTTTTACCAGGCTTCTCTTGAACTAATAGGCCTTTTCAGTGACTAAAGAAACAGTATAGAGGAAAGTAAATGTGATTATTTAAAAATCTATCATTTTCTTGAATCACTAACACCATTTTTTTCTGTGATATGTGTTTCAGAAGTGCCCCTTCTCTGTCTCTGTTCTCTCTGACTCTCTCTCTCTCTCTCTCTTTCTAGACAAGCACACACACACACACACACACATTTTCTATATATAGTCTTAGAGAAATAAAACTTAAGAATTCATTGTGTTTGGAATAGACAGTTATGGATAAACGATTGAGGTATTTTTCCTCTCAAAATTAACTTTCTTTGATTATTCAAATAAGTCTTCAGGCTTTTCAAAGACTTGATCCATAGCTATAGAAAACAAAATTTTTCTGCATTACATCTCCCTCAAAAAGCAGGGTTGGTGGTGGAGATTAAGAAACTGTCAAAAATTTGATAGAACTCAAGTATGGTCCAGAAGGCTGTTTGAGAAATGAGCCACATTAAACTGAGGCATAATTGTGGGACACAGGAGAACCTACATATTTCTGAAAATGAAAAAAATAATCTTCTTAAGATGGACATTAATAACCAAGAAAATGTGTGAGCAGTATCTTATATCCAAGATTAACAGGCTCCCTATCCCACACTTACACTCACCTCCAATGCAACATGGCCAAGGATATCATTATTACTGTTACTCTTCTGCTTGGAAAATAGAAGGAAGCAAGTTGCAATGAAATTGAGGAATACAACTAAAGCTATCCAATAGTGGAATGAACCGTTTGTGGTTTGTTTTTTGTTTTTGTTTTTGTTTTTACCAATAGGGAGCTCCCAATCCTAGAAATGAAGTCCACATGACCATCTATCAATTAGAAAGTAGCAGGGATAACTTTTGTAGGTTGGTAGACCTAAGTGGTTCCCACTACCTCCTTGCTCCAAGGACTTTAAGTCAACAATTAAGTACAAATGCACAACATTTCTGCTGGCTTTACTAGCCTGAAGTATCTATTTAAGTGAATAATGGGTGATTGACACTTTCTGTGATTTCCTGTTGGCACAACATACATGTCCAAAGTTCCCTCCCCTCTTTCTGCCTGAACTTAGAAGACTACAAGTTGAAGGTTTGCTTTGAGCTTGGTTCCTCTGGAATTCATGCAGTTTCAAATTAATGTCTGTCAAATTACAGGCTTAACCAGACCCAGGACTGCCACTGACTGCTAAGAGGAAGAATAAGGCTCCATAAAGAGATTCCCAAGTACCCCCGCCCCAGCAGCCACTCTACTGTTCCTGTGGAAACCTTCAACAGACAGCAGCATGTTGTACTGTGCAAGTGAATGAGTAGGTATGTTCCTTTCATCACCACAGCTCCTAGAGAGCAACCAATTCTTAGAATGAAAGAATGTGGTGAATACCATTCTTCATTCTGACAGATAAATTGTTCATCAGAATGGTGAGTTCTTTTCAGAAATTGTACTGTACTCTTTTTTCCCCCTCTCTCTCACAGTTAAGCATTTCCATCAGAATGATTTATATAAGATTGGGAAAATGAGGAATGAAAATAACTCACATTTCCAAAGTGCCTACTATGTACTAAACACTTTGAATGCTTTTATTTTTAACATTTTCTCAGGAGAAAAATGGTTTACATGGTTTGCTTAAAGTGGCACATCACTCAAATTGGAAAGCCAAGACTAAAATCACTCTAGGTCTGATTGCAGAGCCCAATGTGTTCTTTGTGCCCTTAGTAAAAGTGAAGGCCTCTGAGAAGTAGGCAGGCAGGCAGTAGGGAAAGGGCATGGATCCAAAACCCAAAAAGCTGAATCAATGACAGAGGATCAAAAATAGGGCAGAGAAGAGTAGTGAAACAGATTGGGAATGGGCTTGGAATTATAGTATCAGAAATCTAGGCTTAGATTCAATTCAGAGTATATTAATATTAAACCACAAAAGTAGTTAGCAGCTATGGAATCAAGATGAATAGGTGATAGGAATCATTGTGAGATCTAGAAATTAATTTTATGATTTATCAAGAATGCTTGTCCTTTGCTGCCAATCGTCATTCACTCTGAGAAATAATAGGAGAATACCAATTAAAATGTACCATTTTATTAATAGTGAGTACTGTTCACCTTAGAAAAGCTCTTTTTCCTAAGAGATATGCTGATATGCTACCTGGCCTCAGCATGAAGTTTCGGTAAGGTCTTCTATATCATACCAAATCCTTATAATGCTATCAACACACTCAGATTTTCTGAGAGAAAAGACTGGTGAGTGGGTAAGTCAAAACAGCCATTCCTTATATGAGCTGCCTCTTTGAGAACTGTGCAAGGTGATGTATCACACTCCATTCTTGCCATTGCTGAGGTCTTTCTAGGTAGTCCAGCTGTCATCTGGGTACCACAGCTTTAGTAGTCCCATCTTGTCTTGGATTTCTGATATCCATTGGAAGAAAGGGATCTTGGTCTCTGTTATGCTTCCTTCAGTTTACTTCAAAGCTTCACAACCTCTGCTCCAAGGGAAGCCTCAGCACAATGGAACAATGATTATGTCATGATTCCTACTACTGCCTCAAGTTGCTGTACCTAACAAAGCAGGAAATCTAATATCTGCGTATCTTCTTCATCTCCACGTGGGAGTTTCTCCTCGAACTTTACCTCTGTCCTCCTCTCAATCAGTTTCTGAACTCCTCTTTCCACTTATCAGTAATTTATCTGTCTTTCCAGCTAGATTGTGAATTCCTTGAGACCAAGGACTCCATCTCATTCACATTTGTGTTCCCAGTATCTATCCTAGTGCATAATATGCTGCAGATGCTTTTTGATTGTGAGTTGTGTTGCAGCATCCTTGTCATGGGACCCTGCATTGCCAGAACCACATAAACAGTTCTCATCTTTTTTCCATGTAACAGCTTTTGGTATCCATAAGACATGGTGTCCCCTATTACTAATCTTTTGTTTTTTGGTCCCCACATTTCCTCTTATTTCACCTATTTTCATGGCATAATTTTGAGTTTACCCATTAAGTTGATGGCTTTATTTTCAGTGCTTCTCTGAAAGTGTGGCACCCTCATGAGGAAGGGTAGTTTGGAGGGATGTGCCACCCCTCAAATTCTCTTTCTCATGAATTTGTTTGACTATAGTTCTATTTTTATGGGTGGCTTTCTCACAGGTATGTGGAGAAGTTGAAATTCTTGATGAGAAGGGCTGTCTTACTTCTTTCATTTTATTTCTATTGAACCATTTTCTTGTGTATTTTAAGTTTCTTCTCCTTTTAGATATCTTTATCTTTTTGAAACTGTGTCCTCCTTTTATGTGAATTTCCAGTTCTCAGATCCGACAAAAGCCTTTCATTTCCAAATGATGATATGCATGAATTTTGTCATGTCTAGATAATGCCTATTATTTGTTTGCCTCTCTTCTCTAGTCAGATTACACCTGGCAAGCAAGAAGGAAAACAATCTTCATTTGAGAAGTTTAGTATTCTCAAACTATTCAGTATTGCATTTAAGATCATCATCTTCTTTTACCATATTTCTCTTGCCTACATTCAAACATCTCACCCCCATGTGCCTGACACGGTAGCCAAAAGTGCTTCCCCTGTTCTTCCAATCATAGATGCTTCTATCCATTTGATACACTCATAATGATTCTCTGTAGAACAAATGTAAATATGCTTGATACCACTGTACCTTAAAAAAATATTTTCTAAATATTTAAATTTTTATATATAATTTATTATATATAGATGTTATATATTTATATTATATACATTATTTATAATACACATTATATAAGTAATTTTATTATAGGCTGAACTCTGGTCATGCTCTCAGGAATGTTTCTATCTGTATGGAGAATTTCTGGATAGTGAAATCTTTTTTTCTATTCCTGCAGGTCTGTGTTAGTTTCCTATGTAATATTGCATAACAAAATACCCTAATTGTAGAAGCTTAGATTAAAAACAATTATTATCTTCAGTTTCTGTGGGTCTTGAATCTGTATATAGCTTAGTTGGGTCCTCTTTTCAGGGTTTCTCACAAGGATACAAACCAAGTGTCTATTCAGGTTGAGTCATCTCAAAGTTCAAGCTGGGAAGGATCTGCTCCAAGAGCATGTGGTTGTTAGCAGAATTTAGTTCACCAAGAACTTCTGGACTAGCGGCTGCTCTCTGTTCTGCATGGGCCTTGTGGGCCTCTCCAGAATGGCAGCTTGTTAATCAAAAGAGAATAGGCCAAGAAGACAGTAGAGAAAGAGTGTTAGCAAGAGTTACTCTCTCTCTTTTTTTTTAAAGATTTTATTTATTTATTTGTTAGAGAGAAAGTAAGCAAGCACAGGCAGACAGAGAGGCAGGCAGAGGCAGAGGGAGAAACAGGCTCCCTGCCAAGCAAGGAGCCCGATGTGGGACTCGATCCCAGGACCCTGGGATCATGACCTGAGCCCAAGGCAGCTGCTTAACTAACTGAGCCACCCAGGCGTCCCAAGAGTTACTCTCTTTTGTAACCTAATCATGGAAGTGCCAATCCATCACATTTGCCACATTTTGTTGGTTAAAAGTGAGTCACTTAGGCCAGGCCACATAACAAAGTATTAGGGTTAAATACCAGGAGATGTCAGGCCTTGGGTGGGATCTTATACCAGATTAACTTATTAGTGATAAAAATAGTCTTGCTGAATTGAATTGATGTCGTTTTTCATGTAAATATATTAGTGGATGATAAAGTGTGAAACTGTCAAGGTCATTTTCATTTTGTAAAAAAGATGCTTAGAGATAGTAAAGCCTTAAACTATAAAGGTGGAATGTTACACACTTATTTCATAGCAATTCTATCTCATGTTTGTTTCCATTAATTTCTTTCTAATTGTTAAATTTCTATATCTTTTTTTAAAAAGATTTTATTTATTTATTTGACAGAGATCACACGTAGGCAGAGAGGCAGGCAGTGGGAGTTGGGGGGACAGGCTCCCCACTGAGCAGACCACCTGATGCAGGCCTCCATCCCAGGACCCTGGGATCATGACCCAAGCCGAAGGCAGATGCTTTAACCCACTGAGCTACCCAGGTGCCCTATAGATTTCTATATCTTTGTACCCTTTCAGATTCCCAGTAATTTCCATTGCTGCTCTAAAACAGCGGCATAGAAACAGAGTCCATGATATATCCCATCTTGACCTATATTTGTTGTTGTTATCAATTCTGATTGCTCGTTAACAGGTTGAATTCCACTGCTTTATTTGTCTTAATGAGTACTGTTAAAATGGTATTAAAAATCAAATTAAATTGGAATTCAGTGATAATACAGTATAGCAGTTTCTCATTAAGGTTTCTCATACGGATATGAACTCCTGCATATTTCAATTTACATACAACTGTTTCCTATACTAACCTAAAATAGAATTTGGAATACACATTATAAAATGTTTGGTTGTTCTGTATCTCAGTATCTTGAAAGTAATAAAATGATGCCCAAGTTGGAATGGCCTACTTGGACTTTGCATGCCCAATTACTCTCATCCACATTATCAAGCCACTTAACCTCTATTGGAAAGTTTATTTCTGTTCTGTCCCCAGTTCTTGTGCCAACACTAGTACTCAAAAAGGTTCTAAAGAAGTCTATGGTATACTCTTAAGAGTTTAGTATTAAATCTCATAACTCAGTGTAGTATTAAACCTCATAACCCAGTGTCTCAGTCTTCACTGACTAGATTCTGTTGTAATTCCCAGGTTTTTTAGTACATTTGGTTTATTCGATGGGCTTCTGCCACAGAGAGACTTCCTGCCATAGACTCAGTCATTTGAGCTTCTATGCAGTGAATTCCTACCTTGGACTCAATTATTTCAGCTTCTGTCCTGTAACCTAAACTCTCTCTATAGCTGAATTTCTTCAACTAAATCCCAGTTTCCCTGTGACTAAGATTCCAACATCAGTTTCCTCCTTACCTTTAAATGTCCTTTTTTACTGGATAAATACCACATTTTCTTGGCTAGACTGAAACTCCAAATATAACAATATAATTGTATCTTTGATAATTAATTGATTTATAACTTGGGAAGTTTGTATTTCACTTCAATTATTTTAGCATATATTCCTTCCCTTGTAAGCCCTAGAATCTTTTTGCTTTAATTTATTTTTGCTTTTAATTTTAATATGCTTTTTTTTCCAGGTCTCTGATTTTAGGATATGCCTAAATTCCAAGTTGTATACTTTTTTTCAGCCTCTGCCTATTCAGGCTTCACCTAGCAGCCAACAATGAAAGCCTAGTCTCGAAAACTGAGCCCCTTTGTCTTGAGACAGAGAACCCAGCCTAGCATCATATTGAGAAATTTCCTTCTAGGGCTTAGTGGAGTCAGGTATTATACTGCATAATTAGGCCTACTTAAAGACTGTCTGGAGTTGACCAAACCCTTGGGCAGTGTGTTTATTACTCAGGGAGTGTGCTCTATCTCATATTATAGATAAATCAAATGGTTGTGATTGATTAGGATTTGTTTTATTTTTATATTATTGTGAGTCCACATAAAAATGGTCACTGACATTGGTTCAGTGACTTGAGAGAAACAGGGCAGAAGTCTGAAAGAGTTTTTTGAATTTTTTATCATTGTATCAAAATGGGTGTTTTGCTGTTGTCATCACAGGAAGAAGAAAGGACTGGATTGCTGACATGCTTACCCAATATCCACTCCTCTATTTCTTCTTTAGTAAGAGAACTCTGATTTGGGGGAGGAGGGCAGTGGTGGTTGGCAGGCAGCAATATGCCCAACTAAAAAATAAACCAGCAAAAATAAACAAGGAATTAAGAACAAACAAAATACTCAGTCCTATATTTCTCAGACTCTCTTGCAGCTGGATTTTGTGCTATAACAAAATTTGACCTATGAGAGAGATATGCAGAAGTCACAAAATAAGTATATCTGGAAAATTTATTTTAGAATGAGTGCTAATTCAGTTAATACATATCCTTTTGTTGTTTTCCCTTCTTCCTTTCTGTCAGAAGTACTATTATAAAATCTGAATTCCGGGACGCCTGGGTGGCTCAGTTGGTTAAGCAGCTGCCTTCGGCTCAGGTCATGATCCTGGCATCCTGGGATCGAGTCCCACATCGGGCTCCTTGCTCAGCGGGGAGCCTGCTTCTCCCTCTGCCTCTGCCTGCCACTCTGTCTTCCTGTGCTCACTCTCTCTATATATATATAACAAATAAATAAATAAAATCTTAAAAAAAAAATAACTTTGTAAAATCTGAATTCCGCCAGAGCTGATAATCTTCCTTTCTGTCAGAAGTACTATTATAAAATCTGAATTCCGCCAGAGCTGATAATCAGCTGCTATATTCTAGCAGCTGATTATCAGTTCAGTCTTATTGGTTGTTTATGCCCAGTATCTATTCTGATACTGGCCCAAGTATCAACTGGCCAAGTATCTATTCTGATTAGTTCTATGTCCATGCTATACTGGTAGCTGTGAATATTGAATAATACTGCTTGTTTCTGCCACATCTCTTGAATAATCATCAAAAGAGTTTCCATGAGAATTATAGTCTTTCCAGCTGTTACACACTTGGCCATTCCATCAGTCCTATGTTATCTACTTCCCAAATGTTTTGTTATCTTATTATGAGATGAACCTCTTATCTTGTTTAGGTCCATGGTGTTTGTAGCTTCTATTACATGAAACTGAACACAAGAACTGACTAACAGAGATAGTTACTTGAATATTGACTTATAACTTCTTTACAGAACTCTCTTTGGGTATATACAATCTGTTTAATATACCTGTTGGCTGGAGTGCTTAGATTCAAAATATCCTCTGGCACTAGAGCCTGACCCCATACCTTAGCCTAGCCAGCTGTGTAACCCTAATCCCACTATCAAATTCTTGAAAATGTTCCCATTGATCTCGGCATTTAACCTAAATCCCTTGCAGTCACTAACAAGTTCTTTAATCAACCTAAATATTTGATTGCTGTTTTTCTGATGTCAAAATTTTTCCTACCCTGGAGCTCCCACCAATACATCTATCACTTCCTTGTGTAGATACTTTGGACACTGAAGGTAAATTATATCTTAGTCAGTAATTTGCTAATGGGACATCTGACTTAATGTAATTTTCAGGTTTGACCTTTCAGCACACTTAGGACCAGAAAAACATGCCGTCTCATTCATGAATAATGCCCTTTCAGGTATTTGGTTTCTATCCTTGTATTATCACAATTATTCATACCTCTGATGCAGCTTGGGTAGTTTTTATTATTTCTTTTATTTAAAGGAAGAAATAGAGATCTAGATGACTTGTCAAAGACAACAGTATTAACCTATGGCAGAGCTAGATTAAAATCAGGGCAACCACTCAGCAAACTAACATGTGCTTAAATTGAGGTACTTCGTAAAATACAAAGAGTGGTAACTGTAAGCCTGTATGAAACTGAATATATTTATTTAATAGAGATGGTAAAGTATATGTAGTATCTCTCAGTTTTAATTTCCCATTATTCTAAAATAAGTGGATGAAATAAGGCATACTGTTTTTTCTCCTGACTCAAACAAGACGTGTCTTCAGTTTGTGTGGCAGATATTTTGTAAATTATTAATGAGGATCGCTTACACATAAAAAGTAATTCTCGTATTCTTGAGTAAATAGTTAATATTATTTATTTTTTGCAAGAAGCTTTCAAAATGTGGTGTAGCCATGACGCCCCCTATGGAGTATATAACTTAATAATCCTCTCCAAAGTGAAGATTTTCACTATCACCTCCCACTGAATTCCTATACCAAAACCTGGGAGCTAGCCTCCATTTCTTCTTATCCCTCACACACTCCTATTAAAAGTAGTCACTAACTCCAATGGTTTTTATTAAATATTGCTCCAAAGAGCTTTGTCACTGTTGCTTTTTTTCCCACCTTTACTCAGATCCTTATCACATGAACCACAAGAAACTATCCCCTAAATATTTTTACTGCCTCAAGTCTCTTCTTTTAGGCCACTTTCCACTGAACTGTATGAGTTATTTCACTTAAACACAAATCAGATACCTTTGCAGCTTAAAATACTTCAGTGGGACATTACTTTCACTACCAAATATAGTCTGTGCATACTTTCCATTATCTAAATAAATCCAGTCTTTTCTTCATCTCCCCATCTGTTTCACCAGTGCTTCTTACTACCTTTGAATTTTAACCTTGAGCCATATCTAAATTTGTGTAACTTTCCAGAGATAACATGCTGCCTTATGGTTTTATTTCCCCTCCACTTGCTCTGGTTCCTCTTCCTCCTTTCAACTGTGTGCTCTTTAAATGTAACTTCATCCACTTATAAGCCCATTCCATGTCTTTTTTCATTAGAAAGTATCTCTCTCCAAAACTCTGCTCAAGTGTTGCTTTTTTTTTTTTTTTTTT
>ML102141.1:30742-44994 GCA_003697995.1 Taxidea taxus jeffersonii | reverse complement strand
CAGAGGAGGAATGACTATCCAATGGGGACGGGGTGAGGGGAACAGTCTCTTTAACAAATGGGTTGGGAAAACTGGATAGCCACATGCAGAAGAATGAAACTGGACCACTTTCTTACACCATACACAAAAGGACCACTTTTTTACACCATACATAAAAATAAATTCAAAATGGATGAAAGAACTCACCAAAATCAACACCCAAAAAATAAATAATCCAGTTAAATGGGCAAAAAACATGATAAGGCATTTCTCCAAAGAAGACATACATATGGCTAACAGACACATGAAAAATGCTCAACATCACTCATCAAGAAAATACAAATCAAAACTATAGTGAGATACCACCACACACCTGTCAGAATGGCTAAAATTAACAACTCAGGAAACAACAGATGTTGGTGAGGATGGGGAGAATGGGGAACCCTCTTACACTCTTGGTGGGAAGGCAAACTGTGCAGCTACTCTGGAAAACAGTATGGAGATTCCTCAAAAAGTTGAAAATAGAACTACCCTATGATCTAGCAATTGCACTATTAGGTATTTATCCAAAGGATACAAAAATGCTGATTCAAAGGGGCACAGGCACCCTAATGTTTATAGCAGCACTGTCACAATAGCCAAATTAAGGAAGAGCACAAATGTCCATTGATTGATGAATGGATAAAGAAGATATGTTATATATGTGATGGAATATTACCCAGCCATCAAAAAGAATGAAATCTTGCCATTTGCAACACCATGGAGCTATAGAGTATTATGTTAAGTGAAATAAGTCAGTCAGAGGAAGACAAATGCTTTATTATTTAGCTCATATGTGGTATTTAAGAAACAAAATAAATGAATAAGGAATGAAAGAAAAGACAAAAAGAAACTCTTAAATACAGAGGATAAACTTGTGGTTGTCAGAAGGAGGTGGGCTGGAGAATGGGTAAAATAGAGGGAATCAACAGTACACTTATGATGAGCACTGAGAAATGTATAGAAATATTAAGCTATATCATGCACCTGAAACTAATATAACACTTTATGTTAACTATATTCAAATAAAAAATAGAAAATTTTTTTAAAAATTTAAGGCCCCCACATATGAAATGTATGTTTCTATAACATTTCTGCTACATTATGTGCTTCATCCTGCTACTGAGCATGTCTTCCCACCTAGACTCATTTTCTAGAGGCAAGCTGCATTTTTTTATCCTATCCTCCCCGTTCCTAACCCACAACTCTGTAATTTGCACATTTTATATGTATAAAAATATGGCCTGTTGATATAAATGTTACATACTTATTTTACAGATTCAAACCTATAAGAATACTTGGTATGAATCTATACCTTAGAAAGCTTATGCAGCTTAGCTAGAGTTCAACTATTTTATCACATGGTGAGTGAGTTAAAGTCTGTATAGTGCCTTAGGCAGAAATAATTTGATTTCTGGAAGGCAAAATGGAGAAGATTGTTATATAAATAGATAAATTATCTTTTATGTCAATAACAGACATCTCTTTGAGATATAAGTGAAATGCAGCAACTATTATTAATACATACTGTTTCTTGTATCCTATTTTCAATTTTAATAAAAAATCATTACTGTTCATACTTATTTTAGAACTATTTTCACATCTTTTGTTCATGTTCTGTCCTAATTTATACATCTAAGATAAACTCATTATTGTAAAGTTTTAAAGAAATTAATAAAGCTATGATTCTAAAAATACCACACTCTCATTGTAGACATTTTGGAATATGCAAAAAGTAAAAGAAAATAGAGATCCCCCATATTTACATTGCCTGTGAGATAATCATTCCTAGTAACCTAATGTGTTATCAGCAGCCTGTTTTTCATCTACATACAACAAAACTGAGATCACTGCATATGCAACTTTATATACTGTTTTATTCACTTAACATTATATCATAGCATTTCTTCATGACTTTAAGTATTTTATGAACATCATATTAATGTCCTCAGAGCATTCTATCATGGATGTGTCAAATTTCATTCAACCATTTTTTCATTTTGGTGTTGTAAATGATTTTCCATTATACTATTACAAATAATGCTATGATGAATATCTTTACACATAAATCTTAATTTATGCTTTAGTAAAATCATAATTTCATATTTTGATTCTGCCTTGTTTACAACTTCATTTTAGGCCATAGGTTATATAGGTCATTAGAGTATGCATATGAGAATATAAAATATTGGGCTAGACAATCCACTTTGGCGTCAGTAGAAAGAAGGTTAAAGAATTTTATAAATTAGATACCATGAATGTGTCAAGAAAAGAGCATTAGCAGTGTGGGTTGAAGGTCCTGTTTCTATTAGATCTATACATGTTCTGTACCTTGTCTTCACAAAATTGAATTTGTCTGGATGGTTTGTTGAGAAGGACAGAAAGAGATTTTCTTTAATAGTCTGCTTTTGAGTATAATGATTCTTTGTCATCACCTATGGAATATAATTGTCCTTGAGGCTATAAATAGTGTAAATCTGGTTTTACATGTTTGTTGTAAGAAACTGAATTTACTCACTATGTTTGGTAAAGTAAATTACATTTATTAGGCCATAGTGCTGTACGCAATTGAATTTATTTCCTTAAGTCGTAATATACACACAGCACAATAATGATTAACTAACTCAGTGCCTACAACATCACTAGTTTTATTCTATAACTTTACCAAACGGTATGAATTTACTGTGAATTACAATCTTTGTCTTTTGCTTCCTCCCTATATTCTGTTTGAGAAAAATTGTCTAACAACAAAAATTCTTTCTTCATCAAGATACACCCTAAAATTGGAATTAATAGAAAGTCTTAATGAAACTTTGAGGCCCTTTATACTTTTGCCAAAGAGATACTCTAAAATGTATTTACTCAACAAATTCATATTAAACGTGGATAATGTCAGGAACTGCACTGGTTAATAGAGACACAATCCCTGTGAACAACATATTTGTCCCAAATCATGCTCCCAATTAAGTGTCCCTGGCACTGTGCTTTTGCCAACACTGAGTATCATGGTTTTAAATCTTGATGATTTAATCTGACAAATAAAACATATTATTAATTTATACATTATTACTACTAATGTTAAAATCCTCCTTATATCAGTCAACCAGAGACAATTATCATATGATCTCTCTGATATGAGAGGAATTTGAGAGGGGGGGGTTATGGGGAGTAGGAAGGGAAAAAAATATGAAATGAGTTGGTATCTGGAGGGAGACAAACCAAAAGAGACTCTTAATCTGAGGAAACAAACTGAGGGTTGCTGGGGGGGTGGAGAGGAGGGAGAGGGTGGCGGGGTTATGGACATTGGGGAGGGTATGTGCTACGGTGAGTGCTGTTAATTGTGTAAGACTGATGATTCACAGACCTGTACCCCTGGGCCAAATAATTCATTATATGTTAATTTAAAAAAATTCTCCTTATATTCATTTTTTCTTTTTCATTAACTTATTTTCTACTGGGCTTTTTAATATAACTTAGTCATAGAAGCAGATTATATATTAGGAACATCTATTCTTTATATTATTTATGATAAAAACAATTTATTTCAAATATATACATTCTATATGTTATATAGAAGAGTTATTTCCATCTATTGCATTTGTCTTTATGATGTCTTCCATTGTTTTAGGCTTAGAAATGCTTTTGCCACCCTAAGATTAGACATATATTCATTCATATTTCCTACTCTTTCCCTTGTTTTTATCTCATATTAAATCTTACACCCCTTAGAAAGGAACTTTGGTGTGTAATATGAAGATCTAGATTTATTTATTACCTAACTTCTTATGAATTTACTACAAATCAACTTATTAACATTTTTCTATCCCACAATTATGCTACTTTTTCTCTTTGTATGTCTAAGAATTTTAATGTAGATATTATAGATATACTATTATTTGTGCCTCCCAGTGCAAGAAGACCAAGACTTTTATCTCCATAATAGATTGCATGTTATTTTTAAATTCTGTTCTTGGCCCTTCTCTCTTCACAATGTAGTTCCCACCAGAATGAAGATGTTTGCTGACTTCCTCTCAGTTTGTGAGTATTAAGGAATGAGTAAAAATCTATTCTTTCCTGTTTTGTCTTGCTGCTGTATTTCAGTCCTAAATATGCCTTAGTTTAAAAAGTTTGAATAATCATATTAGACTGAAAAGAGAGTTGCCATGCAGGAATTTTTCTCCTACTGCATCACTTTTCATAGCACTTACTCACATCCAATCAGGACAGGCAAAATAATGCTATAAATTTCAGTCATCAAAATGCAAAAATTGTAACTTTCTTTAATTTTTCAATAATAAGTTTAATTTCTAGGTAGGGCCTCTAATGCATCAGACAGCAGTAATCTCAATCAGGTCTCTGCACACCCATTTCCTTCTTCCCAAATATGGGAAGGATGGGGTGCCAGAAATTTCATTCTTTGCAAGTTAAAACTCTACCAGCCTTCATTCACACAATGCTTCCTTCCATCTTTTTCTAAGTCTGTCAAATTTGCCTGTCAAATTTGCAAGACCTTTGTTTACACCTGGGAGTAAGAAACCTAAGTCTAACTCAACAGGGATTCTCCTAAATCCTGAATTCTCTTAGGTAGGATTTTTAATCTACGAAAACTTTTTTTTTTCCCACTCTTATCCAGTGTAAAAGCTCTAAAAAATTTTCTTATTGATGTTTGAGCCTAGGGAAGATCAGAAATGGTCATTTTCTTTATTCTCACTTTCATTTGTTTGTATCTCAAGCCCTATTCAGTCATATCAAGCAGAATTATTTAAAAAAAAAATTAAAAGATGCCCAACAAACCAGCCTGAATGCTGAGGAGAAGAGGTGAAATCCAAAAAATGGCACAGAGGAGAGAAGTTTAAGAAATCAAAGAGACAAGGGTGCCTGGGTGGCTCAGTCCATTAAGCGGCTGCCTTCAGCTCAGGTCATGATCTCAGGGTCCTGGGATCCAGTGCCACATCGGGCTCCTTGCTTGGCGGCGAGCCTGCTTCTCCCTTTCCCTCTGCCTGCCTGCAGCTCCTCCGGCTTGTGCTCTCTGTCTCACTAACTTTCTCTCTCTCTCTCTCTCTCTCTCTCTCTCTCTCTCTCTCTCTGTGAAATAAATAAATAAATAAAATCTTTAAAGAAACCAAAGAGACAAAGGAATAGATACTGAAGAGAAAGAGAGAGTCCCTGCAGAGGGGAGAGACTTTCAGACAAAGAAAGACATTTCTGGGAAAAGATCCTTGAGTAGATAAGACAAGATCAACAGAGTAGAGGAGCATATTACTCCACTAAGGGAAAGTCTGTGTGAATTAAAACAAGCAACTTAAGGCTCACATTGATAGCAATTATGTCTAGTGTTCTAGAATTTGAAACATGCACCTACACAATTGAACATGCAAGGCTTACAGAGCCTAAAGAGTCCCAATGCATTTGGAACTAATGATAAAAGAGTGCCATGGAAAGGCCTGCACTTTGGGTGATATCATTAAGAGAGTATACAGAGAGTAATTAATTATTCCTAAATGAACATTTAGTAAAATAGAAGAAGGAAGATTTAATTTTCAGTTTTTTGCTAATTCTTGTGTCAAATTTAAAATATGCTCATATTTCATTAATAAGAAAAGATTTCTTGTCTTATGCTTCTACCTCTATCAATTGTTTTGTTTTCAGAATTTATATTTTCTAAAAATCTTACTAAACTCCATTCACAACCAACAATATGGCTCTGATAGCTAAGTTTGTTTTTCTCATCACAAAATTCTCCCTCTGGATGAAATTCAAAATCTGTCCCAGAGCCACCTATGTCTCTAATTATTTTTAATGTCCACATCTTTTTTAAGCTAAGTGAATCTAATAATATTTTATAAAATTGTACAATTTCCCTTTACTTTTTGAAAACTCAGTCTTGTGACTTAAATGAGCTTTGGGCTTTTTTTTATTTATATCTCAACAGTTTCATTGTTTAAGCCATAGAGCTAATATCATATAGTAATGCCAACTTAAATCAGGCATATTTAATATACCAAACTATTCCCTCTTTCTAGTTCCTAGAAGAAAATGGATTCATTTTTGGTTAGATATACTTATCAGAGTAGAGAGCAAGGTTTTACTAAATATTTGTGTTCCTTTGCCAAGTGGCATTCCTCTCGTCCCTTCTCCCTCTTTGTCACTTCCTTCCCACTCTCTACTATGTTCTCCATATCTCAGAGGATGGAAGCCTAGAAACTTCATTTCTCCAACTCCCTTGTCCCTAGTATTCTAAGTACAGTTAATGGTCTGCCTATATGATTCATTTGCTTAAGATTTGTAAAAAAAAAAAAAAAAGGACAGATTCACTCTGGGTTCATTTAAACCCACTGAACTCAGAAATCACTCTACAAAAAGAGTGATTAAATTTTCCTGAAACTAGACCAAAATATAAAATAAAACTTACAGAATATGTTTCTACCTCTTACAGGTTTCATTAAGTCAGAAAGGCCTAAAGATAGGAAATTTTCTCAACTGTACCCTGAGTGATCTGTTCTTAGAGCAATGAGGTAACAAGGGATAAAGTTGGAAAACTCAGAGAATTGCTCTCAAACCCTACCTTGGATTAGATTCCCTAGAAACAGAGCTTGAGACAGCAATACTTGTGCAAGAGATTTTTTTTTTAAGGAAATGAAGGTGGAACAGAGGAAGAAGATAAACAAAGACATGGTTTCAGCTGAAGTCTAGCCTTCATCTGATCCCAAAAGGAATATGAATGGTCCACAGTTTTCTACGGAAGAATGGGCACTAGGCTTAGCTGAAAACACCCAAATAGCAATTGGGAGATGAGTCCACCTCTCTGGTAAAGAGATCTGGATGGGCACCAAAATCTACTGCAAACCCTATGGCAGAGCTATCTTTTTCTTTTTTTTTCTTTTTTTTTTTTTTAATATTTTTTATTTCTTTAACAGAGAGAGCACAAGTAGGCAGGCAGAGAGAGAGGGGGAAACAGGCTCCCTGCTGAGCAGAGAGCCCGATATGGGGCTCAATCCCAGGACCCTGAGATCATGACCTGAGCCAAAGGCAGAGGCTTAACCCACTGAGCCACCCAGGCGCCCCAGAGCTATCTTTTTCTTACATGTAAAAGACATGTACATCTGTACTCACTAACACTTAGCCAGACCTCAGTCCATGTCCTATCACTGAAGACATTTCATGCCTAGAATACTAATGTCAGAAGAAAAATGAGAACAATCTAATTGCTAATTCTGGTCAACTCTCCATAAATAAATTATTTTTAGGTTGATAAGATTCAGATGTTTTTGATAGTCCAAAGGAATAGGTATCACCAAAGTTATATAACTGCACATATTCAACCCAATACCAAATTAGGGAATAAGATTAGTCTTTAAAAATAAAATCAAGGGGGCGCCTGGGTGGCTCAGTTGGTTGGGTGACTGCCTTCAGCTCAGGTCATGATCCTGGAGTCCCGGGATCAAGTCCCACATCGGGCTCCCTGCTGGGCAGGGAGTCTGCTTCTCCTGCTGACCTCTCTCCTCTCATGCTCTCTCTCTCTCTCAAATAAATAAATAAAATCTTTAAAAAATAAAAATAAAAAAATAAAATCAAGGAAATATTAAATAGTATCTCTACTATAAAAAATAAGATATTTCTACAAGGTATACTAGTTCTTCTGAGTTGGAAGGGGGATGCTGAGGGAATAACCAAACTAGCTCTTCTATTCTTTTTACCTAACAAGAAGGTAGGAAAGTTAATTTCAATTGATATAGATGATCTCTATTGCAAAAGATTTAATAGGTGCTATATAATTTCAAATCGAGTTTGTGAGTATATTGCTGTATTGGAGGAAAAGAGAAAAGCCCAAGTTGGTGGGCATTGCAGGAAAGCTTTGAGGAAAAAAACGAGAGGTAGGGGTTAATGGAGGAGAGGCTCGGGACAGCTGGTGAAATGTGGGAGAGATAGGAGAAGAAAAGGGATTTAAAATATATGCAGCTGCAGATAACAAATTAAAACCCTCTTCTGAGTTCTTAGAGGAACAGAAAGTTTAGAATTATCTTTATTTCATCTGCTGGACTGCCCTTCTTTCAGGATACAGGATTATTTTTTTCATGTGTTCATTCAGTCAGCCAAGTATTCATTTACCCAACAAATATATACATTTAGTACCTGCTATGTCCCAAGCTCTGTTCTAGGCACTGGAGATACCACGATGAAAAAAGAAACAAAAATCCCCCAGCCTTATGAAGTTCACACCTTAGAAAAGAGAGACAGACATTACACAAATCACAAATCACTGAAGGCATTTAGTATGTCAAAGGTGATTATATTTATAATACTACAGAGAAGTACTAGGCCATATAGTATAGTACATACCACTATAGAAAAAAGCAAAGCTGGAAGGGGTATAAGGAGCACTGGGGAGGTTACTTAGCACATTAAGGAAAGGCTCAAGTAACCTCTAAAGGAGGTTGCTTTGAGCAAAGTTCTGAAAAAAGTGAGTTAGCTAACTGGTTAAGTTGGAGAAAAGCATTCCAGGTGGAGAGAACATATGCAAGACCTTAAGCTCAGGGCACACCTGTAATATCGTGTTAGAATTAAGATTTTCTTCCTGCATTTGATTATACACACTTGTATTCTAGTTAATAGTACTGACAGATAGAAAGTAGCTTACCTGTCTTTAAATGGACTACTACCCCTTCATGGGCAAAGAAATTTATTTCAATAGTTAATCTTTTACAAAAATAGAATAAATTAGAAGAGAAAATAACAGAGTACCAAAGTATTTTTAAGTTTTATTTCAACTGTGTACAGATCTGTGTTCATGTTGTAGGGAAGATGTCTATAAGAATAATGCGTTGCAGTGTAAAAAATATTTCTTACTATGTATCTCAGTCAAAAATGTCAGAGAAATACAAAACTTTTAAGACTTAAAATTCTTAGTTTTGTTTCTATCTTCAGAGCAGTGATTTCAATAGAAGTAGAAGTTGCCCAAAAGTAGGAAAAGTGGGACATTTCAAAATAATTTAGGATGAACTACCCCCCACCCAGAAATTCTTATACCTCCTCATCCTGATAAATTATCATTTAGTGATCCATCACAAATACTGGAAGCAATTTGTTATATCTTCCCTTTAAGCAGAGACTTTACCACTCTTGGCATGGTGCTAGCTGGACTAAATCTAGCTTTCTTACCACAAAACATCATGGCAATTAGAGCCTGAGCTCTCAGACTCAAGGTTATGATCCAGACACTATCACAGAGAATGATGAGTATTACTTCTGCTAAACTGGGCTGAAAGGGCTACCCTTGCCTAATCTCTCTGAATGCATACCTGCAAAATGTACCGTCTTTCACCTACGAGTGTTCACATTTGAAGGATCTTTGAAAAGGTCTCAATCCATGTCTAGGTCTCTATTTTGAGAAAAGGAGGAGTATTAAAAAGACCTATGTGCAGAAAAATGTTGCATTTGTTTTACTTTATGTTGTTTGTCCTGAAATTTCACTTACAAGCCCATTTGTTGTCCCCAGCACAATTAACAATATTTACTCACTAAATTTTCCCTTACTTCTTTGCTATAAAATAAAAACATCCATCCTAATTGGCCTAGTTCCTATAATCCTTATGAACCCTTCCTCACCTACTACCAGCCTCACAAAGTTTGTGTTGACCATTCAATTTTATTTTCTGCTTCTCTGCTGGTATATTTCAATGATAGTTTTTAGTTCTAAAGACATAGTGTTTGGTATTTTTATTAATAAAACAGGTGGTAGTATCTTGTATGAAGTCATACATCCTTAAATCACAAGCTCTAGATCAGCATTTTCTTTAATTCTGAAGATTTCTTACAATGTTGTATATTATTACCATCTTAGCTCCTCATGCCTTCCAAAAATGTTTTTAAAATATTAAGTAATAACCGCTCATATCATATTGTACTAAGAAAAGGGCAAAGTCATGGGTCATGACCAGTGGAACTGTTCCATTCTCCAAATACAATTCCATCTGCATTGGCAGTCCTACATTTTGGCTATATTAGTACTGGAAGAAAAACAACTCCAAACATACACTCTACTAACACGTCAATTATAGCATCATAGAATGTAATTGGCATTATAAATAATTGTCAACTAATGTGTGTTTGCATAGTTGACTGAAAAGTCCTACTAATTTTGAAGATTAAATTTCTTTCTATTATGAGTAACATTAAAAAAGATACATAATTTTATAATCTAAATCTAGAAAAGAAATATGAGAAACAA
Organism: Taxidea taxus jeffersonii; assembly: GCA_003697995.1. NCBI lineage: Eukaryota > Metazoa > Chordata > Mammalia > Carnivora > Mustelidae > Taxidea > Taxidea taxus. The sequence goes on along the minus strand of ML102141.1, from coordinate 34,748 downwards.
GGTGGACTAAAATTCAAATACTAAAAAACAAATATCAGACACATAGATAAATCTTTCCTCTACCAATCAGTCTCATTAAATAAATTTTAGCTATCAGGAAAGATTAGTAATGAAAGCCTCCATAGAAAAATCAATAATACTAAATGTATTAAAGTATTCACTAACTTTTAAGATCATGTGTGTGAAGCATTTATTTATTATTTTATCCATTCAGTGAGGCAAACAATAAATGATTTGGTTAGACTAGTATGTCACTAAATTAAATAGAGATTTGTGCTTGCCATATTTGCACTTGGATTCAAAAAAAGTCTTTGTAAATACATTTCTCCAGCACTGTACATTCAGTTGTTCCCTATTAGAGACCTCACTTCTAAATAAGCAAATAGAATAAAAGAAAGGCTGTAGGGTGTCTTGAATTTAAAAATTTTAAAATATGAAATTGTGGCATTAATTTCCCAATATACGTAACCTATCTGCTTATCATTTTAAATTAATCAGGAAAAATTTCCAGAGTTTTACTTTAAAAATAAAATGGAAGAAAACATGGAACAATAGGAGATACCCAGTATCTAGAAAGAAAATAGAATTATAACATTTTCCCACATAATGCCTTTGAAATTGTGATGTTTGCTTGATACTGTCACTGCTAGAAACAAAGTATACAAATTTTCTATTCTTAAACTTTCTCTCTACTTTTAAAAATAAAATCCATCTGGCCTCCTTAGATAAAACCAGCCTCCTTTCCCACCCCCTAATGCTTTTATCCAATTAAACACACATAATTTAATTAGATCATTTAGTGCTATAAACATCTGGCCTCAGATTGTAATATAGATTTCAAATTATAAAGAAATAGAGGAAGTTATGTAATATATAATCGAAACGCACTGTCTCATAAGCAGTTTTGTTTTGTTTTGTTTTTCTCACTAGGCACTATCCTCAGTGGAAGTCATTGTTTTCTTGTCAAACAAGTCCTAATAAACCATCTTCTTACAAAAAGAAAAGCAGGTAGTCTGGGGAGGGGGCTGATTGGAGAGATCTCTCCTTCTCACCCCCCGCCCCACACACACAGCAAATTGCAAGTTTCCTCTGTTCTGGGAAGAGAGTTTATCCTATTTGCTTTCATTTAAAAAAAAAATACTGCTTTCTTGAAAATGTAAAATTGAAGTAATTCCCACTTATTTCTGCCTCTAAGGAGGTGAGGATGCCCAAGGGACTGTGATAGTAAGATTAAACTGTATTCACAAAGGCTATGCCAATTGATTACCAATTTTCAAAGTCTTAGAACAAAGTAAAATAAAAGTTAAGAATAAAGTACACCTAAACCAAGCACAGCATCTCACTGGTGATTCAGCAAGAACTTCAGTATCTTACTATACTTGAGGGTCAGGGTTATTAGAATCACTTTTTCACTGCATACTACAGTAGAAATACTACATACATATTAGGCTAAATCTGTACAGACTCCATAAAATATCCTGGAAGTCAGATTTTTAAATATATCACTTAAGCCAGCCGATTTATTTAACAGTTGTTTCTAACTGAATGAAAGAAAAGTGGTACACTTTGGGGCTATTCTAGGACTCAAATTCAACATAAGTGGGGATATTTTGAAGTGGAAAACATAAAATCAAGTACCACACTTGGAAAGATATAAGACTTGTTTTTCATTACTGTTATGGTGTTTGGCATGTGCTGTACAATTGTCTGCCAGGGTTCAATCCTCGTGCCTCCCTTCCTACGTGTATGACCTTGGGCAGAGCTTTTCTCTTCTCAGTGACTCAATTTTCTTATCTGCAAGGTTCTTATCCGCAAGGTAATAACATCTACCTCATAAGGTGGTTGTGAATATTAAAATAATTGATGTAGGGACACCTGGGTGGCTCAGTGGGTTAAAGCCTCTGCCTTTGGCTCAGGTCATGATCCCGGGGTCCTGGGATCGAGCCCCACATTGGGCTCTCTGCTCACTGGGGAGCCTGCTTCCTCCTCTCTCTCTGCCTGCCTCTCTGCCTACTTGTGATCTCTCTGTGTCAAATAAATAAAATCTTTAAAAATAAATAAATAAATAAAATAATTGATGTGATCCTTGATTTCTCATTTTTTCAAACCTTATCCACTTGATCACAAGGTCTTATTAGTCTTCCTTCAAACATACCCCCAAGGCTTTCCACTTCTTCCATTCCTCTCCATGCCCCTATTCATTATGGCCACCATTATTTTACAGATGCAAAACCTGATCTCCCTACATCTACACTGTTCCACCTCCAAGCCATTTTCCCATGTAATCATTTTTTTAAAGATTTTATTTATTTATTTGACAGAGAAAGAGAGTACAAGTAGGCAGAACAGTAGGGAGAGGGAGAATCAGGCTCCCCAGCGAGCAGGGAGCCCGATGTGGGGCTCTATCCCAGGACCCTGGGATCATGACCTGAGTCAAAGGCAACCACTTAACTGACTGAGCTACCCAGGTGCTCCCCAACGTAACCACTTTAAACAATTTAATCAAATCACATCCGTCCCCTTTAAAAATTATTTAATGAGCTCTTCTTAGTGCTCCGTAAGTTAAGACTTCTTAACAGCCAGCATAGTCCAGCATAATTCATTTCCTCCTCATCCACCAAAGTCACGTCTTATAAATCTGCTCATTTGTTCACCATCCTCTTGTCTTCCCTCACATCTAGCAAGTCCTTCCCCACTGCAGTCATGAGAAATTGTTCTTCTCCAGGAATGTAATCCCTTCCATCAGCCCTCCACATAAACAACTCCTTTTTATTCCTGAAGTGTCTCTTTTTTTCTTTAAGATTTTATTTATTTATTTGATACAGAAAGAGCACAAGCAAGGGGAGCAGCAGGTAGAGGGAGAGAGAGAAGCAGGCTCCCCACTGAGCCTGGTGTGGGGCTCAATCCCAGGACCCTGAGATCATAACCTGAGCTGAAGGCAGATGCTCAACTGAGCCATCCAGGCACCCCCTGAAGTATCTCTTAAATACAGCACCTCCTTATACATGACTTCCCTTACCAATCTCTTACCATTTAAAGTGGCCATCCTATATTATTCACGATCCCATTACCTTTTATACCAATCATCAGAATATTTCATTATCTTATTTATTTTTTGTTGTTATCTAGCTAGTTTCCCCAATGAATATAAATTCCTCAGGGATAGGACATCTTCATTCTTCTATCTTCTGTGTTTGGCACATAGTAGGTACTTAACAAATAAGATTTCAATAAGGAAAATTCTGGCCAGTATTTGTGATACTTGTAAATGCTCATTAAGTGGGAACTGTTATCTTGAGAACGACACTTTTATGAAAACTGTATAAATTATCATGTTAAAAGAGTATATATAAATAACTTGAGAGTATTGCTTTTAATATTAAAAAAATTCAACTCAATGAATAAACACTGTGATAGTGGATAGCATTCAAGTAGATATTATCATACAGTAATATACTTTGAGATCCTAGGGAAAAAGGTATAATTCAATGGAGATAGTGAGTGTCATCTTTGAAACTGAAGAAATAAGAGTATAGTGGATAGCCAATGCAATCTTTGTTGCTTCCTCATGGCTATGTACCTAACTCCACTGGTCAGCTCCTCTTGCATAGGTACATACATAAATACACACACACACACAATGAACATGTAGCTGAGTAGGAGGCAGGTGCTGAAATATTTGTTGAATTGAGCTGAATTTGAAAAAAACATAACAGAGACAATGCCACAGAGAAAGAATATTAAAGATTTACTACTGGGAACCACACAAATGCTAGCCTATTTGTACAATAGCTTGGACGATGGTTTTTCTGGTTTACTCAGTGATTCTAACCAACTGGCCAGAATTACTAGTTTATTGACAGAATCACAAATAATTAGTGTTTAACTAAACATCAAACTTATAGAAATAAGTTATCCAGAAAAATTCAACAGGTTACTCAAGGTCTGTAATGGTCCCTATGCATGAGATCTCTCAAAATTCAAGAAACACATACTTTAATATAAC
>ML102141.1:11870-25742 GCA_003697995.1 Taxidea taxus jeffersonii | reverse complement strand
TTTCCTCATCATCTTACCCCCTCCTTAAATTGAGTTTGTCACTTTCATATTCCTAAATACCCCATAAAACCTTTATTTTAACACTGTAGTTGATTTTCTTGTCTAAATTACCTAAGTGTGTGGACTGTGCTATAATCACAACACTTAGCACAGTGACTATCAGTGACTAGGTACTTATAGTAGGTGACAAAAAATATTTAATTAATTGGTAGAGGAATAAACGAAAACATTATCCCATAAAAAATGCTCCCTAAATAAAAACCAAGAGCTGCCCTGCTAGTTATCCCTAATACTCCTATCATTCAAGGAAAGTCAGGTCACTAGCCAGGAAGTGTCTTGAGAGCAAGGGTCAACACTGGTTATATGCTCAATTAATTTGAACAAATGCATGAATCCATGCATGCAAGAATGAATGAATGAAAAACTGAATGAGTGACACATAAATGTCATAAACTTCCTAAAATAAAGAAATGCAATTCTCTGGCAAGTCATTCTCTGGGTAGAAGTCAAATTATAGTTCTAATTTGAATAATCACATTTTATAAATAGAAAACTGATAGCTCTGGCTCCTGTCATCTGGGAGGAAATACCTTACTTCACTTATCAAACTTCGATTCACAAACTGAGTTGCTCTCCTCATTGGTTTTACCAGTCTCTCAATTTAATGGTTTTCTTGCTGTGTTTTTCAGAAACTTATGATTTCTTAGAAGTAATAGGAGCTACATTAGGGTACAATGGGTCCAAGAGTCAGACCAAATAGCCAAGGTTCCTAATTCCTCCTCCTGTTTCCATTAGGTACACTCTGATTTTTATCCATTTTTTAAATTAAATCTCTTTAAGATTTTATTCTGATTTTTAAAACATTAGTCAAAATGGCTAGCATTTATTAATCCCTAATGTTGTATCAGGTTAAGTGTTTAACATGGATTATTAGGGCTTGTAAATACCCTATAAAATGTGTACTATTACTATCCCATTTTTATAGATTCAGAATCTAAACTTAAATGAATACTCTGATAGTGAAGTTATAATTTAATGAAAATTTTGTGAAGATCCACTTGATAACATACATTCAAGACCTTTAAAATGTTTATATCCTTTGAAAATATTAACTCATTATCTTTAAGTTATATGGGCACCAATATGGACCAGTAAGACCCAAGGTATTTTCTTGATAATTTTGGCCTAAATTTGTTGTTTTCATTGTATTTAACTTATTGACAATCATTCTTCCTCAAAAGAAAATATGAAAATTGGTTCATAAGTTCAACAAAGTACAGATGTGAGTATTTTAAGTCTCTAGTCCTTCTGGGACTTCAGCCTCCAGTACCAGCCCCTTGGCTCAAGTTTGCATGAAAGTCCAATTATTGTATAAAGTTACAAAGTTTTATAAAGAAATAAGAGGTATAATCCTTAAAAGAGAAAGAGTTTTGGGATTGAACTAAGGAGAACAGATAAGACGATATAAAATAGATCTTGCATGCACCAAAATATATTGGAATCCAAAGTTGAAACAGTAAGTCCTTATTGGAAATTTTAGAAATTAATTTTACAGAGACGAACTATCTCAACAAAAATTTGGGCTTAAGGGGTGCCTGGGTGGCTCAGTTGGTTAAGCAGCTCAGGTCATGATCCCAGCATCCTGGGATCAAGTCCCACATCGGGCTCCTTGCTCGGCAGGGAGTCTGCTTCTCCCTCTGCCTGCCTCTCTGTCTGCCTGTGTTCTTTCGCTCTCTCTCCTCTCTCTCTGACAAATAAATAAATTTAAAAAAAAAAAGACTCTTAAAAAAAAATTTGGGCTTAAAAATGTGCTCAATCTCCACAGTATTAAAGAACTATGAATTAAAAAACAAGATGTCATATTTAGATTATTAAGTTATCAAATATTGAAAAGAATGATAGAAGTCATTGTTCAAAAGCAAGAAATCCAAGAAATGGCATTTCATATAAAGCACAACAGGGTATTAATGCACGTAAACTTTAAAGGGTGGATTTTAACAAGGTTTATCAAAAACCTTTCATAAAATATTTTTCCACTCCCCTTCATCCTAAGAAATAATCAGTGAGGTACATAAGTTTATAAGAATAGATATCTCAGTATTATTTATAATGCTAGAAAAACTTTAAGCAGCTTCAACATCCAAAGGTAGAAGATTGATTAAATAAATAATGCTACATTCAATAGTGGAAAGTTATGACCCAGGCAACAAAATGTAATGACTTGGAAAATGCTAAACATACTTAGCAAATATTTTTTTAAAAAACAGTCTTTAAGGGACGCCTGGGTGGCTCAGTTGGTTAAGCGGCTGCCTTCGGCTCAGGTCATGATCCCGGCTTCCTGGGATCGAGTCCCACATCAGGCTCCTTGCTCGGCAGGGAGCCTGCTCCTCCCTCTGCCTCTGCCTGTGCTCTCTCTCTCTCTCTCTCTCTCAAATAAATAAAATCTTAAAAAAAAAAATTTAAAAAACAGTCTTTAAAATGCTATTTATCATATGAACTCATTTGCATTTTAAGAAAAATAAAGAGACTGAAAAATGTTGCATGGATAACTCTGATTAGTAGAATTTAAAAGATTTCCTATATTTTCAAAGTTCTTTTCAATAACCATATACCACAATTATGCTCTAATAATTTTGAAAATAAGTGAACATAACTATTTCAGGGCCTACTTAGATTGGAGAGCAAAAAGGAAATGACCATGGCTGAACACAAAAAAGTAGTCTAGGAAAGGAAATACTTATTTGGGGGGCAATGCATTGAAGAGAAAAGGGACAGAAATGAATAAATAGCCTTCATTTCTTGTATTTTGGACAAAAACAATTCAAACGTGCTTTAGTGTCTTCAATTGACAGATTTAGGACAAACCAAAATATGTGTACTAAACGCTATGAGGTAGGTTTGCAATTTTGGAATCCTTCCAGGTGCCAAGATGGAAAGTCAATCTATTCGTGAGAGGAGTAGTCATTAAATGAAGACCTACTAACAGTGGGGTATGAAGTTTTCAGAAAACATCATCCTCTCCACTGTTTAATCACTTCAAATTAGCTTAACATCCTGTTAGTATTCTTAATAAGCCTGCTTCTTTAGCCTAAAATCCTACAGATGACCTTGTCTGTGGTGAGAAAGAGGTAGAAGTTAAAAGTCTTTCCTATGGCCCCCAATGAGGATGATGGAGGGTATTAATGGATGATTGAATCAGTAAAAAGTAAATAAATTCCTCAGCATGCAGACCAATCTGCTTTTTTTTAAATTTGCATTTTTATTTAAATTCAATTAATTAACATGTAATATATTATTAGTTTCAGAGGCAGAGATCAGTGATTCATTTCACCACCTGAGAGCCTTTCAGGCAGGGATGTCCCTCACTGGAGCAGAATTCTAAAAGTTCTGATTTTGGACTCCACTGCTCTATCACTTTCCTGTGCTGACTGCTGGAGGCTTCCTCGCCCAACTCCCACTCCCAGTTTATCTTCCCATATATCACCTCAGATTCACTTCTTTGAACCTTCTACTTTGCAGAAAGTGATTGCTTTTCTATTTGTAGAGTTGCAGCTATTCTTTTCGATCTCTGAGTTCGAAGGAATTCAGGATGATTTGATAGCTATCTAGTAGAATTATTGGGACCAGACAAAACTAAGGTCTCCTATTCCTTCACCACCTTGGACTATCTCCCAGCAATCTGTTTCTGATATCAACTGCAAAGCTTCAAGCAAAGTACTTCGTGGTGTCCCCATCATAGTAAGAACTGTTATCATCAATTTAAGAAAAACATCTTTTAAGGTTTTTCCCAATAATCCTATTAAGAACTTTCAACATGGTCATTTCATTATAAGCATTTCTCTCACTATGTTAGGAGGTTTAGAAAAAAATAAGTATATTCCCATACATTTCTTTGTTTCTTTGTTTCTATGTTTCGTTGTTTTACACTGGCAACATTGATATATCACCTATCTTCTTACAAAGTACAAGGATGGTATGTTTTCAGCTTCAATAGAAGACTCAATTTGCAAATCTGTCCCCATCTTTACTTTGAGAAATAGTATTAACGATACATTTACAAAGGTAAACATACATGTTTAGTTTTTAATTTTTCTTTTAAACTAGAGCATGCAGGACATATTCACTGCATGGTGAAAAATTAAATATGGTATATTTTGAGGGATTCTGCCAAAATGTCAGTCCCTTTTTAATGTTTCAATGGTCTTCTCAATGTTTAGTAATTTCATTAACATATAGTCTTCTTTAATCTTGTCTTACTTATTACCTGTTGATAAAGGGTACTAAAGTAATCTATAAGTTTGACAGAAGTTTTTTTCTTTCTTATTTTGAATGTGTCAAATTTCTATCAGTCTCATTGAGTTTGATTTCCATTCAGAAGTTAATGAGGCTAAATTAGATAACCCTAAGTCAAGTCATGTCTATTTGTATTGGCTCACAGAAAAATAGAGTTGAAAGGAAGTTTAAAGGACAGCAATGACTGTCTCCAAAACAGGAATTTCTTCTTCAGCTTTTCTAGTGAATGGTCATCAAGACTCTCTTTGAACATGACCAGACATGAGGAACTTGGTATGGTGGACATGGCAATGTGCTACCAAACACTCTTCAATGAATGATTTGTTGTCCAGCTGCCAGAGGGCTAATGGTAAACAGCCCTCTCTGAGGATTGCCTCAGCTGCACAGAGCTGCCTTGACTAGTACCCATTTCAGGCTACCCACAGCCAATGACAGATACAGGATTAAGAAGGCCTAATTATTCTGGCCCATCTGAAAACAATTCTGAAGGGCCACTGGGCTTCCATTGCAGTTCAACTCCTCATGCAGAGTCGTTTTTAATTTCCCTGCTTTCCAAGAGCACTTTTCTTTTTTATAATTTGTTTTAATTTGAATATAATTGACATACAATGTTACATTATTTTAGACACACAATATAGTGATTTAACTAATTTCAACATTGTGCTAAGCTCACCACAAGTGTAGCTCCCGTCTTCCCCCATGCAATACTATTACAGTATAATTAACCATATTCCCTATTCTGTGCCTTTTATTCCTGTCTTATTCATTCTTTAACTGGAAGCTTATATTTCCTACACTCCTTCACCCATTTTGCCCATTCCTCTAATCCCTCTTCCCTCTGGCAACCATCAGTTTATTCTCTGTATTTATAGGTCTATTTCTGCTTTTGCTTGTTTATTTGTTTGTTCTGTTTTGTTTTTTCTTTTTAGATTCCACATATGAGTGAAATATATGGTATTTGTCTTTCTCAATCTGACTTATTTCACTTAGCTTAAACCCTCTAAGCCAATCCATGTTATCATAAATGGCAAGATCTTATCCTTTTGTATGGTTACATAATATTCCTGTGTGTGTGTGTGTGTGTGTGTGTGTGTGTGTGTGTGTGACATCTTCCTTATCCATTCGTCTACTGATGGACACTTAGGTTGCTTCCACATCTTGGCTATTGTAAATAACACTGCAAAAAAACATAAGAATACATATATCTTTTTGAGTTAGCATTTTCATTCTCTTTGGTTAAAAACCCAGTAGTGGAATTATTGAATCTTATAGTATTTCTATTTTTAATTTTTCAAGGGAACTCCAAACTGTATTCCATAGTGACGATACCAACTTACATTCCCATCAACAGTGCATGACTAAGGGGTTAATATGCAAAATATATAAAGAACTTATAAATTCAATACCAAAAAACAATCCCCCAAAATGGGAAGAGGACACAAATAGACATTTTTCCAAGAGAACTTTTCAATAAATTCCCTGCACACTAAACCATGTCTCAGAGATGGCTTAAAGGGAACCCAATCTGCAAAGCTACCTTTGCATATAGGCTCATCCATCATTGTCCTTGTTTTAATCCTACTGAAACCAAAAACATGCCTTTTTTTTTTTCAAAGATTTTATTTATTTGACAGAAAGACATAGCAAGAGAGCAAACACAAGTAGGGAGAGTGGAGGAGGGAGAAGCAGACTTCCCACCCAGCAGGAAGCTTGAAATAGGACTCAATCCCGGGGCAGACGCTTAATGACTGAGCCATTCAGGCATCCCCAAAAATATGTCTCTTGCATTTTCACTTACAGAATCTTCTCCTGGGGGATCTGGGAGACTCAGTCCACTGAGCATCCGACTCTTGATTTTGGCTCAGGTCATGATCTCAGAGTCATGAAATTAAGCCACATGTTGGGCTCATTTGGTGGGCATGGAGCCTGCTTAAGATTCCCTTTCTGTCCCTCCCCCCCTACTCACTCTCTCTAAGAAAAAAAAGAAGAAAAGAAAACCTCCTGTCCTCAGAAACAACACAAATATGAAGAATATTCAGTTGCTTGAAAATTCCTTTAAATATTTAATTTTGTCACAGATAACATGATACTTTATATGGAAAACCCAAAAGACTCCATCCCCAAACTACTAGAACACACAGCAATTCAGTAAGGTCGCAGTATACAAAATCAATGCACAGAAATCAGTTGCTTTCTTATGAAAATACAGAAAGGGAAATTAGAGAATCAATTCCATTTACTATAGCACCAAGAACCATAAGATACCTGGGAATAAACCTAACCAAAGAGGCAAAGGAACTGTACTCAAGGAACTACAGGACACTCATGAAAGAAATTGAAGAAAAGACAAAAGGATGGAAAAACATTCTATGCTCATGGATCGGAAGAATAAACATTGTTAAAATATCTATGCTGCCCAGAGCAATCTATACTTTCAATGCCATCCTGACCAAAATCCTATTGGCATTTTTCAAAGTGCTGGAACAAACAATCCTAAAATTTGTATGGAACCAGAAAAGACCCCAAATTGCTAAGAAAATGTTGAAAAAGAAAAACAAAGCTGGGGACATCATGTTGCCTGATTTCAAGCTTTACTACAAAGCTGTGATCACTGTGACAGCATGGTACTGGCATAAAAACAGACATATGGACCAGTGGAACAGAGTAGAGAGTCCAGGTATGGACCCACAACTCTGTGGTCAAACAATCTTCAACAAAGCAGGAAAAATATCCAGTGGGAAAAAGACAGTCTCTTCAATAAATGGTGCTGGAAAAATTGGACAGCTATGTATAGAAAAATGATGCTTGACCATTCTCTTACACCATAAGCAAAGATAAACTTGAAATGGATAAATGACCTCAACAAGAGGCAGGAATCTATCAAAATCCTAGAGGAGAACATAGGCAGTAACCTATTCAACATCATCCACAGTAACTTCTTTCAAGACATGTCTCCAAAGGCAAAGGAAACAAAAGCGAAAATGAACTTTTGGGACTTCATCAAGATCAAAAGCTTCTGCACAGCAAAGGAAACAGTCAACAAAACAAAGAGGCAATCCATGGAATGGGAGAAGATATTCACAAATGACACTACAGACAAAGGGCTGATATCCAAGATCTATAAAGAACTCCTCAAACTCAACACTCAGAAAACAGATAATCACGTCAAAAAATGGGCAGAAGACATGAATAGACACTTCTCCAAAGAAGACATACAAATGGCTAACAGACACATGAAAAAATGTTCATCATCATTCGCCATCAGGGAGATTCAAATCAAAACCACATTGAGATACCACATTATGCCAGTTAGAATGGCCAAAATTAACAAGACAAGAAACAAGAAGTATTGGAGAGGATGTGGAGAAAGGGGAACCCTCTTATACAGTTAGTGGGAATGCAAGTTGGTGCAGCCACTTTGGAAAACAGTGTGGAGATTCCTTAAGAAATTAAAAATAGAGCTACCCTATGACCCTGCAATTGCACTACTGGGTATTTACCCCAAAGATACAAATGTAGTGAAAAGGGCCACATGTACCAAATGTTCATAGCAGGAAAGGCCACAATCGCCAAACTGTAGAAAGACCCAAGATGCCCTTCAACAGACAAATGGATAAAGAAGATATGGTCCATATATACAATGGAATATTATGCCTCCATCAGAAAAGATGAATACCCAACTTTTGTATCAACATGACGGGACTAGAGGAGAATATGCTGAGTGAAATAAGTCAAGAAGAAAGAGTCAATTATCATATGGTTTCACTTACTTGTGGAGCATAAGGAATAACATGGAGGACATTAGGAGAAGGAAAAGAAAAGTAAATTGGGGGAAATCGGAGGGGGAGATGAAGCATGAGATTCTGTGGACTCTGAGAAACAAACTAAGCGTTTTGGAGGGGGACAGGTGGGGAGTTAGGTGAGCCTGGTTGTGGGCATTAAGGAGGGCATGCATGGAGCACTGGATGTGGTGCATAAACAATGAATCTTGGAACACTGAAAAAATAAAATATAATTTTTTAAAAATTTGACATTTTCAGAATTTCTGAAAACATAATGGGATAATCAATGTTATGACAATATAACTACATCAATATTTATGTCAACATGTTATATGTTATCTAATATATATGTTATACATTCATTTTCTAAGTATTAAAATGGAATGGAAGTTTTTCTAAGTATTAAAATGGAATATTATTCAGCCATTAAAAAGAATGAAACTTTGCTCTTTACTTAAACAGGGGTAGGCTTTGAGGCATTATGCTAAGTTACATAAATAAGAAAGAGAAAGACAAATACTGTATGATCTCACTTAAATGTGGAATCTAAAAAAGAAAAACAAAAAACAAAAGCCAAGCTCATTGATACAGAAAATAAATAAGAAATCTGAACATCATTCTCTACTTGCCACTATACTGAAATATTAAGATATTTACTAAAAAAAAAAACAAAAAAAAAACATACAGCTCATTTGTGTGATAATTTTACATAGATTTCTACTCTCTAAAATATGCCTTGGGGCGCCTGGGTGGCTCAGTGGGTTAAAATATGCCTTAATCTTCCCTCCTAAATACACATATTTCCCTCCATATTAAAAATTTTTCTCTAAATTTACAGATCTAGGTTTTAAAATCTAATGACACACTTACTAGTCACATGGTCCTTGGCAAGTTTTTTTTCTTAATTTCTGAGTCCCTATTTTCTAATCCTAAAAATGTAAAAATATAGCCTACAAGTGTGTTTTGAGAAATAAATAAGCTACCCATGTAAATTGACATAGTTGTTAAGAGCACTGGAGTCAGATATCTGCATTTTAAATCCAATAAAGTTACTTAACTTTGTAAGAATAATTTTTCCAATACATAGATTGAAGATAATAAGAGCACTCAGCTTATAGCTATAAATTTTACATTTATATAAATGAAATAATCTACATAAATAATTTAGTATAATGACTATTTAACTATTATTAGCTGCTATTATTTTTAAGAACCTGAAATACAACAGACACTCAAGAATTATTGGAGCTATCACTTTCCTATCACCAACCACTCTATCTTTTACCTTTAACTGTTCTCTATGGAAAGTACATGTGTCCTTTAGCTATCTTATTCTTATCAATAATGGTGGGTAAGGGACACATGTCTATTTTTTTTTTTTTTTTTTTGCAAATAACCCTAATACCCTAATTTAAGACCTCTTTAGTGCTTTAGTCTGATTTTTTAGGATCTTTCTGAAGATGTTTTTGAAAACATCCAATTTAACACTGTTCACTAATATAAAATGAGACCCAAGGTAGATGGACAAATAAATGTATTTAACATTTATTGCCTTAAGCAATTTTTCACATAGGTAGCCCATGTAATATTTTATTTAGCATAACCTTGAACTATCTCTTTCTATCCAAAGGGTAAGTATTCTTGAATAGATAAAATTTTTAAACAATATAAGCATATTACTATATACTTTAATGATTCTTATACAGCATGAATGGGATTTAGGAGGGGGAAGGAAGTCTGTGACCCAATATAATCTTACATGGCTCATCAGAATTTTACTGTGTCATTTTCTTAACTCATACTCTTCAAATTTGCTTTTTTCTTCCTTAATGAACTACTTTTACACAGAATTCTATAACCAGTCATGTACTTTTAAAAATATATCTTGTTATCAAGGCACAGGTTTATAAAAAGACAATTATTCAGTGTTAGTACTTCAATCCCAATCTGACACAAACATTAAATCTTCTATTAGTCAATATGTTTTATTATTCTTGGGAGACCACTAAGCACTACAAAAATAAGTCAAATACCACTTTTTTTAAAAGATTTTTTTTTTTAGAGAGAGAGAGCATGTGTGACCCCATGGGGTGAGGGAATGGGAAGGGCAGAAGGAGAGCGAGAGACAGAATCTTAAGCAGGCTCCATGCCCAGCATTGCGCCAGAGGAAGTGCTCCATCTCATGACCCTGAAATCATGACCTGAGCAGAAATCAAGAGTCAGTCACTTAACTGACTGAGCCACTCAGGTGCCCCACAAATACCACTTATTAATTCCACTTCAACTCAATAATGTTTTGACTTCATAAATTTTCTTCAAAACTAAGGAAGGTGATTCTGAATTAAAATAAAAATTTTCATTTTCCCATCATGCCAAAGTGTTTCAAATACTCTTGTGCTAAATGACAGAACATTAATTTTTAAGTGACAAGTACCCCCCCCAAACCTCATTATGCTAATACTAATTACAATTTCTAACTGAGGGTAAAGTCAGGTCAATTCATTCAGAAATAGAGGCAGTTATTGTTATTGAGCATGGCATAATGGAAATAGATTAATCAAACCTACATCTATATATTCATAGACTCTTTAAATAACTTTAGCTTCTAGATGCCTCAGTTTCCATTTTATCAATAAGACACAATATTCTTCCTCCTGACAAATTTGCAAGTTTGCTTTGAAAATGAACCATTTCCAACTATTGTGAAATTAAAATTTCTCAACTAAGAGAACTACAAAAAATAAATCTTGAGCTTGGGAAAAATACTTTAAATAGTAGGAAATATAAATGTGGAACTGCAAGGAGAATAAGTCTGCTATTATATTTGAGACTTCAACATCCTTCTTTCAGTAGGAATAATTCAGATGGAATGCAGAATGGAACAAAAAACCTACCTGTACTTATTACAAATGTATAAGGCAACCTCACAGAAACCGGTGAGGAAAAAGGTACTGACCTGAGTACATTTGGAAATGAATAGCATCTGTAAAACAAAAGCCAAAAGGAACACACATAAGCATTATATTCTAATTGATAAAGCTGGATGTACAGATTAACAATTTTGACACTGCATACATGTATACTGCAACTGAATAATTAGGTAAGTGGATGGCAGTGGGTGGGAGCTAGATTTCCTACTACTAGAGTGGAAATTCACAGACAAGTAAGGGGAAGAGGCTATAATGATCCATGTAGTAATGTATTAGAGTTGGAAACATCAATAAGAACTCGTATTTTACTGGTTACATGTAGAAATATGTGTGTGTCTGTATACGTGGGTTAGTATACACACATACATTTATATATTCTGTCATCTGAGGGGGCCTAGAAGCAATGGGATCCTAGAAGCAACAAGAATACCTAAGGCCCAGAGGCACCTGGGTGGCTTGGTCAGTTGAGTGTCTGACTCTTGTTTTTGGCTTAGGTCATGATCTCACCGTCTTGGAATAGAGCCCCGCATCAGGCTTTCACACTCAGCATGGAGTCTACTTGTCCCTCTCCCTCTGCTCCTCCCACTCCTCATGTGCTTGCACACTCGTTCTCTTTGAAGTAAATAAATAAATAAAATCTTTAAAAAAAAAATACCTAAGGCCCAGATCTTGGTTTCTAATACCATTTTACAGTAAAAGGAACCAGAGAAATGGCTGATTCTAGGAGTGGAGCAGGAAATATATAAGGTGAGCTCTTGAAGTGACAGAAAGTAAGTTCCTATGGAGTATTCCCAAAAAAGGGAAACCATAATGACAGGGGTATGTCAAACAGGCACAAGAGCCAACTGAAAGAGATTCTCATGGCCAAAGTGGAACAACTTGAATAACAAATAGTATTGGATTATAGCCCAAGTATATAATAAATATCGTCCATACTGATATAAATAAATGGTTAAATTAATCAATGGAGAAAAGACAAATCTCCCTTGTTGAAGAATTCTAAATAAATTTACATAGGTAACTTCTCCCTACTGAGGGGAAGCAAAACTCCTGGCTCCTTAAGGGAAAGCTGCCCAAAGTAACTTCCCTGCAAAGAGTACAGTATGGAAAGGGAGAGAAAAGAGTAAGTTTAAAATAGAAAAAACTAAAACCACTATTTCAGCCATGTGATCAAGGTCAACATCAACAGTCATAAATCATGTTGACAGTAAGCAACCTTGATATAATATAATGAAAATGACACTTTACCTCTGTGATCTTCCTCCTGAAAACCCACAACCTGGCTAATTAGGAGGAAAAGTTTAAACAACTCCAATAAAGGGACATCCTACAATATACCTGACCAGTACTCCTGAAAATGGCAATGTCACCAAAAATAAAGCAAGAATGAGAAACTGTCACAGCCAAGAGGAGCCTAAGACATAACAAATAAATGCAATGTGGTAACCTAGATGGAATCCTAAAGCAGAGAAAAAAAAGTCATTTAATAAGGAATAAATGACATCTAAATGACCTGCTACTTTAATTACAATCAACATAGTCATGAAGCAAATTGTAACAAACAAACTGAGCTCAACGTACTGAGCCTTACACCTTCACTGTTTAACAAAGAAAGCATGAAAATAAACCAACTAAATATTCAATTCATGGGGGAAAAAACCTAAAAAATAGAAACATAAGGAAAACAAGAGGGGAGAAGTAAGGTCTTAAATATATTTTTTAAAATCCATGACTAACTAAAGAAAAAAATAGATCTGGCAAATAATCTAAATTTTATTTAAAACATGAACCAGACATACATCCAACAAGTTGGTTTACTTTAGATTTGCTAAAGTATGGTATCCATAAGCAAAATAAGAAATGGAATATAACAGTTAAAAATGTTTATTTTGCCTTATAACAGGCAGACTGAGGGAACATGAAGCAATTTTAGATACAGATCCTTCAATGCATGACCTCATATCAGCCCATCAAGTATACAAATGACTTATACGTGAGACAACATTCATTAACTATCACATGAATACTTCTACTACAACTATAAGTAGAGCCAACTATATACAGGAGGAGAAACAGGATATTTTAGTAAAAGGAAAGCTACATAAGGAGAAAGTTTCCAGAAGCAATGTAACCAGTAAACTAAACCACAGTGACATCAGGCAGAATGGATTCAGCATAAATGGAAAGCCAGAGGGCCCCTTTCTGCACTATAGTCTCTGAAATTAGCAATTAAAAAGTGACTGGATGCCCAAGGTTTGTCAATTAAAAAGTGACTGGATGCCCAAGGTTTGTCAATTAAAAAGTGACTGGATGCCCAAGCAGGTCAATTCTCAAAAGACAGAGGAAGAGAAAGGGGAAAGACAGAAGAAGAAAGACTAAGAAGGAAGTAGAACAAATACATTCTGATCCTTCTAAGGAGGCATCATCATGAGAATTCCATTCCATTAGCTTTCATAAACTCGTCATTTTAGGGACGCCTGGGTGGCTCAGTTGGTTAAGCGGCTGCCTTTGGCTCAGGTCATGATCCCAGCGTCCTGGGGTCTGGGTCTAGTCCCACATCGGGCTCCTTGCTCAGCAGGGAGCCTGCTTCTCCCTCTGCCTCTGCCTGCCTGTCTGTCTGCCTGTGCTTGTTCGCTCTCTCTCTCTGACAAATAAATAAATAAAATCTTTAAAAAAAAAAAAAACTCGTCATTTTAGGACTGATGAGTACCTCATACATAATTTTCTGAATCCTCCTCATTTTACACATGGGAAACATTGTTCCTAGATGAGGAACAAGGAAAGTCACACATTTTAAGAAGAAACTCCAGACTCCAGATTTACAGTATAGTTATTATTCCCTTATACAGCATAATCCCCTATTTACT
>ML102141.1:0-11470 GCA_003697995.1 Taxidea taxus jeffersonii | reverse complement strand
AAAACTTCCCCATTAAAAAGTAGAACTGACTAAATTACTTTAAAGTACATTTTTCCCATAAAAGTTTCACTAATTGAGTTCTATTACTCTATGATTTATCCTGATATTTCATTTATCTTTGCAGTAATTCTGCAGAAATTGGGGATGGAGGGAATTGTACCATAGAGAAAAGGGTTAAAAAACATTAAAAAACTGAGCGAAGGAATCACCACAGACCTTAGGGGGATGTAGGGAGCGGGGAAGATAGAAAAAAGCTGTCAAGTCACGCCACAAACAACAGAGAAGAAGGCAACACAGGGGTGAAAGGAACCCAAGGTCTTTTTGCAGGAAGGTCAGGAGGTGTGAGCAGAGGATTTGCTAATCCTCCAGGCAGATAAGCATCCAGCAAAGCCCATATCATCATCAATGTTGTTTCCTAGAGGAGTGAACAGACCGGAGGTCTGGTCCCCAGCTAGAGTGTCTGTATTGAAGATGCACTATTCTTCAGGCACAGGAACTGATAGGACATATACAGATTTAGATTTTGTTGACCTAAAGAACTACATTTTCCTTAGGAAATTTCTGACTTATATATAGTATATTTCATTTCTATTTGCTAAGTGAAGTTACATTGAGATATTTCTGCTTAAATGTGTCAGGAACTCAATTTCAGATGTGCTCAGTGGCTACATTCTGTAACACTAAGTATCTGTAGATCAGGAAGTGAGTTAAAAAGGAGGCAAGTTTGTTAGAAACAGGGTTTAACCTTATAGTAATGAACATAGGAAAGTATAACCTGCTGAGTTAAGATACAGGGTACACTCTTATTTTTAATATTTCCCCTGAATCTGAGGTTCCTTTTCCATTAATTAATGTAGGGAGAACAATCACAAGATCTGTATACCACAATCTGTAGCCCTTCCAAACCCTTTGCAGACATTACTAATTAATCACAGAGCCTCAGGCAGGACTCAGCTTTATCATAGCTTTCAATTGATTAAGAGCAGTCAGGAGAGTCAAAGAAATCAGCTTTCTACCTGTGATCTATTTGGTTAACCTTTTGAGATACCTTACTTAAATTAGTGAGAGGAAAAAAAGTAATTAGTAATGGCACTCAGTCCAAATTCTAAGCACTGAAAAATAAAAGTGAAACTGGAAAAGTTTAGAGAACTACAAAACCCTCTTTAAAATTGCTATGAGACTTTTCATAGTGGGTTCTAATTTTTTTTGAGAAGTTCTATTTTAAATTCAGTTTTTCTGTAATAAGCATGCAGTTGTTTGAGGTTTTTTGTTGTTGTTGTTGTTAAGATTTTATTTATTTATTTCACAGACAGAGATCACAGTAGGCAGAGAGGCAGGCAGAGAGAGAGAAGCAGGCTCCCTGCTGAGCAGAGAGCAAGATATGGGGCTCAATGCCAGGACCCTGAGATCATGACCCGAGCGGAGGGCAGAGGCTTTAACCCACTGAACCACCCATGCACCCCGAGTTTTTTTTTAATAAACATGAAGTTGTATGGTGTTTTATATAACCTTCAAAGACCTTCTACATACAGATTTTTAAATTTGATTTGTATTGCAACTCTGTGTTATAAAAGGAAGACAGAATTAAACAAAAGCAAGAAACAGCCAGAAAATAAGAAATGGAGGCTCTGGTAATTTCACTTTGAGGATTTTGAATGGCAGAAATATTTCTGTTCTTACAGTTCAGGGAGGGGCTTGTGATTTCTCTTCTCAGTTTAGCACTAAACACACTCTTCCACCTGCATTATTTAAGTGGACCTGCCATACCCATGGTTTTTCTTTGCATTTCTAACTCTGTATTTCTGAGGCTAAGAATAAAATTGAAATCACAGCTGTTCCATGATCTGAAGCCAAAATTTGATCTTAGAAACATAAACAATCACCAAATTAATATGCTTGAAGAATACTTCTAGTTTCACATACTTTTTCTATAGAGAATATCAGATATAGTTTTTCCTAGATCTGATACATTTCAATGCAAGTGGTCTTAAGTATATGTGATTAAAACAGATCTTCGTTACCACACACTGACATCTAAGACATCTTCGTCCTCTACTACCAAAACAAAACAGAGCAAAACAAAAACAGCCTGAATTAATACTAAAATCCTTTCAAAATTTCAACTTCCCCCTGCTCTTGTCACCTAGTATACAGAACATATACCAATTGATCCCACGGGGCTCCTTATAACTTTGTTTTTGATTGCTAAACTTGCTATTTGTATATACAACTGTGGTATCCTTTATTATGATGATTCAAATTATGTATGATCCAAAAAGAAATCAAGTCCTAACTCAGCATAAACAAAAACCTAGCACAGAAAACCCCACAGATTCAATAAAATCCATTTTCTCTCATTTCAAGATGTACCTTACTCTGGATACATATTTTCTTATACTCTATATGAGCCTTCCCCTAGGATTTTTTTTATTATGAATTATTGCCAGCAAAAAATGCAGACTCATGAAATCTAGCTTATAGAAATGCTAGTTACATTAAACAAATTGATCTCACTCCACTTGAAGTGCCTACCTTATTTTTCTGTGTCTTCACTTTAGTACTTCTATGTTAGATTTGAGAAATTAATAACAAAGTTGGAAATGCAATTTCTGGGTAATGTTTCCATGTCACTGTGTTTTTATTCCCAAAACATTTGGGAGTATGAGGCCTAGAGCTAGGAGGAGGATGTAACCCATGCTGTCATTTAGTAATGACTAAAAACAATTCAAAAATGTTTCCTTTTAAACACTACTTGACAGATGAGGGGGGAGATGTAGCCAGAGAAGTAAGCATGCATGCTAACTACTGACAAATATACCTTACCTGGTGTAAGGGCCTATGTAGCCAAAACAGCTCCATCTCCGTTAAACAGCCATTTTGTTGTTTATGCAGTAAAACTTAAACGGACCCTGCCCCCGCCCCCCAAGGGGACTTACTTAAAAACAAGTCCCAGCAACCAGTCCCAGGTAACAAAGCCCAAATACAAGGGCGGGTCAGGCCAGGTGGAGGTATCCAATCAGTGGGGGCGCATACTGTCTCTCTAGCTACCAAGGAGTGTGGGCCCTGCCCTTTGGGCCCCTTTTGGGTGCCAATCCTGACCAAGGTGATAGGCTAGTTCAAATGTCTATTATAGGGTAAATTGTAATTCAATTGGTCACTTATGTATGACCCAGCCTGACTGTGCAGTTTTCTCTGTGTCATTGGCCACCTGTGTGTGGCCAGGCACAACCACATGGCCTTTGCCCTTAAAAGCCAGTCTATAAGGCAGAGAGAGGTCGCCTCTTTGTAAGAGATGGCCCGGGCTGGTGAGTTTGATTGTTGATGCTTGGCGCAAAATAAAGCTTTGCTTGACTTTCGCTTTGTATCAGTCTCGCTCCTTTCATTATGGACCCAACACCTGGCACATCAAAATGCCCACCACTGCCTACAAACTTCAACTTTTCAACGTACTTTTCAACGTACAGGTAATGTGAGAAGGAGCTCTAGGAGAATAAACGGTATTTGTGAAAGTGGATACTTGCTCAGTTGATACCAGGAAAATTTAATTATATTGTTTTCATCAATCTAATATTTATTCACTGATGTGGGGAATTTCGTATGATAAAGAAAACATTATTTTCCAAGATTTATTCATTTGGTAGTTTTTAAAAATATCTTATAGCAACAAACTTTTTGTGTTAGTAAAACTAAAGAAAAACAGAGCCAGCAAAAACCCACTCATTATTTGGGAGTTTTGTGTACATGATACTTGGACTTCTGGCTTCAACTCTTTTCTTTTTTTTTTTTCCTTTTTCTTTTTGGCTTTTCATGGAAGTATTTATTCTATTCACATTTAATTATTGATCTATCAATATCAAACATCTTACTATTTGCTCTTTTTACTAACTAAACTATATTACTTTTTAAATTTTTTTATTTTATTTTATTTATTCCAGTATGGTTAACCTACAGTTTTATACTAGTTTCGGTGTACAATATACCAATTCAACAATTTTGTATATTCCTTAGTGTTCATCAAGATAAATGTATCTTTTTTTTTTTTTTTAAGATTTTTATTTATTTATTAGGCAGAGAGAGTGAGCACAGGCAGACAGAGTGGCAGGCAGAGGCAGAGGGAGAAGCAGGCTTCCTGCTGAGCAAGGAGCCTGATGTGGGACTCGATCCCAGGACGCTGGGATCATGACCTGAGCCGAAGGCAGCTGCTTAACCAACTGAGCCACCCAGGCATCCCAAGATAAATGTATTCTTAATCCCCTTTACTGATTTCATCCACCTTCTCCTTTCACCTCCCCTCTGGTAACCATCTGTTTGTTCTCTATAGTAAAGAGTCTGTTTTTGATTCCTCTCTTTTTCTCTCCTTTGTTCATTTGTTCATTTGTTTTGTTTCTTAAATTCTACATATGAGTGAAATTATGTGGTATTCCTCTTCCTCTGACTTATTTTGCATATCATTATACTCTCTAGGCCTATCCATGCGGTTGCAAATGGCCAGATTTCATTCTTTTTTAATGGCTGGATATTATTCTGTTATATATATACATATATGTATATCTGTATGTGTGTGTGTATATGTGCATGTGTGTGTATATATATATTTATATACCCACTTCTTTATTATCCATTCATCAATTGATAAACACTGGGCTGCCTCCATAATTTGGTTATTAAACCATTGCCATAAGCACAGAGATGCACATATGCCTTCAAATTAATGTTTTCGTATTCTTTGGGCAAATAACCAGTAGTGCAATTACTGGATCATAGGGTGGTTCTATTTTTAATTTTTTGAGGAATCTCCATACTGTCTTCCACAGTGGCTCACCAGTTTGCATTCCCACCAACAGCCCACAGGAGTCATTTCCCTATACATTCTCGCCAACAACTGTTCTTTCTTCTGTTTTTCGATTTTAGTCATTCTGATAGGTGTGAGGTAATATCTCATTGTGGTTTTGATTTTCATTTCCCTGAATGATAGATGAATGACATTCAGCATTTTTTCCTGTGTCTGTTGGCCATCTATGTATCTTCTTCAGAGAAATGTCTGTTCATGTCTTCTTTCCATTTATTAATTGGGTTATTTGTTCTTTCGGTGTTGAATTGTATAAGTTCTTTATATATTTTAGATATTAACCCTTTATCAGATGCCATTTGCAAATATCTTTCCCCATTCAGTTTTATGTTTCCTTTGCTATGCAGAAGCTCTTTACTTTGATGTAGTCCCAATTTTTGTTTCAGGTGTCACGTGTAAGTCCCTAATCCATTCTGAGCTTATTTTTGTGTATTGTGTAAGAAAGTGGTCCAATTTCATTCTTTTGTATGTAACTGCCAAGTTTCTCAAAACCATTTGTTGAAGAGACTGTATTTTCTCATTGCATATTCTTGCCTATTTTTGTCAAAGATTCATTGACCATATAATTATGGACTTGTTTCTGGGCTTTCTATCCTATTACATTGATCTATGTGTCTATTTTTGTGCCAGTACCATATTATTTTGATTACTATAGCTTTGGAGTATAACTTGAAATCTGGAATTGTGATATCTCCAGCTTTTTCTTTTTTTTTTTTTTAAGATTTTATTTATTTATTTGACAGACAGAGATCACACAAATAGGCAGAGAGGCAGGCAGAGAGGGGAGGGGAGAAGTAGGCTCTCTGCCAAGCAGGGAGCCTGATGTGGATCTCGATGTGGGACAGGACCCTGGGATCATGACCCGAGCCAAAGGCAGTGGCTTAACCCACTGAGCCACCCAGGCATCCCACAGCTTTTTCTTTTTCAAGATTGCTTTGGCTCTTCAGGGCCTTTTGTGATTCCACAGAAATTTAGGATTATTCTTGTTCTGTGAAAAATGCTGCTGGAATTTTGATAGGGATTGCATTAAATCTACAGTTTGCTTTGGGTAATATGGGCATTTTAACAATATTTGTTCTTCCAATCCATGAACATGGAATTTATTTGTGTTGTCTTCATTTTCTTTCATCAATGTTTTAGGTTTTCAGAATACAGATCTTTCACCTCTTTGATTAAGTTTATTCCTAGGTATTTTACTTTTTTGATGCAATTGTAAATGGCATTGTTTTCTTAATTTCTTTTTCTGCTGCTTATTAGTTACAGAAATGCAACAGATTTCTGGACATTGATTTTGTATCCTGCAACCTTACTGAATTTACTTGTCAGTTTTAGTAGTTTTTTGGTAGAGTCTTTAGTGTTTTGTATATACAATAACATGTCATTCGCAAATAATGAAAGTTTTACTTCTTCCTTACCAATTTGAGTGCCTTTTATTGTTTTTTCTTGTCTGATTTCTGTGGCTAGGACTTCAAGTACTATGCTGAATAAAACCTGTAAGAAGGAACATCCTTATCTCGTCCCTGACCTCAGTTTTTTTACCATTGAGTATGTTAGCTCTGGGTTTTCATATAAGGGTTTTATTATGTTGAGGTATGTTTCCTCTTGAGGAAAATCCTTGAGGATTTTTATCATGAGTGGATGCTGCAATGTGTCAGATTCCTGGCTTCAACTCTTACTACCTATGTGACTTTGGGCAGTCCTTTAATATTTCCAAAGTACTAGCTTCTCACCTATAAAGGGGAATTATACTCTTCTCTCTTAAAATTGTGCTAAGTGCTTGCACATAGTTGCCCTTGGAGAACAGAGGGAGAAGAACTAATAGAGTAGAGGCAAAATGATGTTTAAAAAAAAATCCCAGTTTCAATTTCATCCAATTCAAAATTTTTCTAACAGTAGATACAAAAGCTACAGGCTCTAGGAATCCCAGTCCTATTCATAAGCAAGATTTACTGCTGAAAGGAGATTAGGGAGTGGGGTTTAAGATGGTAAAAATGAAATGGAGAAAAAACCCAGTAGTTTGCGAGTTTGTCTATTTTGCATAAATTTCCATGTAGTCTATTCAAAGGTCCTTAACGTCAAATGTATATAATGTACTCATTCATGCTGTACAGACTCAAAATTCAAGCCACAACCTGAAAACATGAATAACATCTAATCACACATCAATGAAGGGGAAAAATTTCTGAGACTGGAGTTGAAGATGAAGGAAATGTGCTTGAATGCCCTTTATTCTGTGTGCCACTGAGGCCTGAGTTTATAATGCAAGGATCCTCAAGAACACAGCTGCCTGAGGACAATCATCTAAATGGACTGTTACATGGGTTGGAAGGTAAGAGGTACCACAACCCCACAGACTGCCCAGTAGACTTCCTGATGCCTCACTGGTGTAAAGGGTCAAGGATAAGAGTTTCTCCTCTTTGAACGTTGATTCCTTTTTTAATTGAGGGGGGAAAAAAAGCATTTGAATAAAACATTTCAATATGTAAAACCTAATTTGTCCAGAAGAGTTTCTGGCCTCAAAGCCTTAGCCAAATGACGAGGCAAACAGAGAAGAGTCCTCTACTCTGCATCCAAGAATCCCCCTTAGATACAGATAACCCAACATGGGTATTGCCATACCCAGACTCAGTGATTTAATCTGACAAAAGAGCAATGATTCTAGTGGTCAGTAAGCTTCCAGAGGCTTAATAGCCAACATCTGTGGCCAGTCACCAGCCCAGTCACCTTACCATGAAGGAGCTTTTGACATTATAGTGAACATCATGACCTACCTCTATTTGAGGTTTCCCATGAGCCCCTCATCTCCATTGGACACTAAAACCATTGGCCTCCCAGGAATGATGTCCTTTCCTTTCTGATCTCTTTGACTCTGGCCTCAAACTATAAAGATGATGCAAAATGGATTCTTTTTATTTTTTTCCTCTACCTAATTCTTTTTATCTGATGAATACAGATTAACATGGTGGAAAATGAGACAGAAAGTGAATATTACATTAGAGGCAGCTGTTAGGAACACAGCTTTGAAGCTGAATTCTGAGGATCTGAATGCTTTGCTTGGTTTACCTTTGACAAATTACTTAGCTACTCTGTATCTCATCTTCTTCATCTATAGAATGGATCCAAATAACTAAGAAAGAAATGAAATTGTTGCGGTCAATCACTTACTGGGTACATATTTGACATGATACGTATATTAGTTTTTATAGTATTACCATTAGCTCTTATAGTATTATCACTAAAGAAACATGGGGTGTTGAGCATAAAGGCAACAGATCCTAAAGTGCAAACTGTAAAAGAAGCTTGAGATATTTATCTAAGAGAATTCTGCATAGAAAAGTTTTAGCTATAAGGAAAGAAAAATGAATGTACACTTATTAAGCTAACCTAGAAATTTTGTTAGTTCTTGATATGTTATCTTGTTTAACTTTCAAAACAACCCTGCATATTAAATGTTGCAAGTATCATGACTCTACAGTAAACAAGCCTAAGAAATTTTATGTCACTTGTACAAGACTATCCAGCTTATTTGAGGCAATGATGAAATTCTAACATTGGTAGATCCAACTCCCAAATTCATGTGTTTTTATCAAACCAAGATGCCTCCACAATATATTCTGTGAACATCTTCCATCAAGTATTGCGTCAGCTCAGATAAATCAATATGCCTGGTGTGAAGACAGAGCAGCTTAAGTTATTATGAAGCACTTATAACAACTCCAATAGTTTCAACAAAGAGAATACACAACAATTAACATCCCTAACCACAAGGGAGGTAAAGAACTTATTCATTTTAATTGTTATTAAATCCCATCACCTGTCTTATTTAGTTATTCTGACTTTTACTACTTAGAAAAA
Organism: Taxidea taxus jeffersonii; assembly: GCA_003697995.1. Taxonomy (NCBI): domain Eukaryota; kingdom Metazoa; phylum Chordata; class Mammalia; order Carnivora; family Mustelidae; genus Taxidea; species Taxidea taxus. The sequence continues at coordinate 2,766 of ML102141.1, read as the reverse complement.
TAGCCTTTGCAGGATATGTAAAAGGAACATTAAAGAAGCCAACCTTTATAAAACCCCTTTTTCACAAAAAGGAAGTGTTATAGGTGTCAATTAATTCAGCAATTTGCTCAATGAGAACCAGGCTTGCTAACTCCTGGTTTGAGGTTAATATTTCACTATTAATATAGCAACTTCCTAACAGAGGTTTCGATGAGCTTTGTAACTTTACAAACAATCTAATGTCACTGCAGTCCATATTCTTCCTTTCCTAAATGAATTTAAATTCTGCTCAAAATCATCAAGGAAAAGGCACAGTGACTGCTCCACTGCTTTCATCACGCTATGAGTCCAGGCCACCACTGGACTTCAGCTGTACGTTTTTATCTAACTGTTATAATAACTCTCATCACACTGTGGCATAATTATTAATGTATACCCCTGTCTGCAGTCAACCAACTGGTGACCTCATGGCAAAGACTGTCTTATCACCTTAGAACAGTTTTAGCTCAACAACTATTTAATGAGCTTGTACTTTGTGCCAGGGTCCAAGGTAGATGATTAGGCTATAAAGATAAATGAGACAAAGCACTGGCCCTGGGGATGCTATGGACAAATGGAGGAAGCAGGCACATTAATTGATCATCTCATTTCCACACAATGTGGGAGAAACTACTATGGATATGCAGACATGGCAAGAGCCTGAGGTGGTGAGAGCAAGAGCAAGCAGGCCCTGAACCCAGCTCGGCTAGTTCAAAGAAGACTCCTAAACGAATGAGGACTTAGCTATGACCTGAGGATGTGTACCTCCAGTAACGAGTGCAGAAAGTGGCAAATGGCAAACATTCAATCAAAAATGCATGAAGGAAGGGAAGGAGGGCAAAAGGAAGATACTGAGACAGGACTGGACTAATGAGTCCTTTTTATTTCCACCAAAGATCTGGGTATGTGTATTTTAACACTTTCACCACATTTCTTAAATTACTTTCACCTTGTAAGACTTAAAGGCAATGTTCCTACTCTTTAATCCATAGCTTCTCAGGTTCTTTTACATCATGGTACATGTAGCAAATGATGTTTGTGTGGCTCACTGGGTAAACAGGAGAGGCTGTCTGTGGCTGGAGGTGACCTATATCACCCAGGCCCAAGGCAGCTACACCAAAGTCTGAAGGGATCAGTGTCTCAGCAAAATGCTAAGCCACTGGCAGCCTATCATTGTGCTGAGGCAAACCAGTTCAGAAGTATGTCCTAAACTAACACCTCACCTTTTTTCTTCACCCCCAATCCCATCATGTTCCTCTAGGAAACTTGCAGATGAATCACTCATAGTATATGATCTTCCATCAAACAGCTTTCCTTCAATCTTTAAACATCATCAAATCTCCTTTAAAGAAGTGTATTGCTTGAAGTGTATTCCAACTATGTTATGCTTCTTAAGTGTTAACCCTACAAAAATTTACTTCACTTACCGACTACACTTCAATCCTGTACAATGTACAGAGTGTTCTAGATACTGGGGTAAAATTGTGAATGAGAAGCCAAGATCCCTATCCTCAAGAAGCTTAATTCTCTTGAAGGTGACAGACCAATCAGCAAATACATGCATAAGATAATATCATAAGGACCTTGAAGAAATATAAAACAAGGGGACAGACAAGGACGGTGGCTATTACTTCAGACAGGTAGTCTAGGAAGTCCTCCTTGAGAAGGTAATGTTATTTAAAAAAAAATTTTTTTTTAATTTATTTATTTGAAAGAGAGAAACAGGAAATGCATACACAAGCAGGGGAGGGGAGAGGGACAGAGCGAGAGGGAGAAGCACATTTCCCACTGAGCAGGGAGCCTGATATGGGGCTCAGTTCCAGGACCTGAGCTGAGATCATGACCTGAGCTGAAGGCAGACACTTAAATGACTGAGCTACCCAGGTGCCCCAAGAAGGTAAAGTTTAAGCAAAACATTAAAGGAAATACAAGAGAAAGCCAAATGCATATATGGAACAGAATTCCAGAAAGAAAGTTCAAATATCTTGATGTAAGAACATACTGGTTATATTCAGAGAACAGCAAGGAAGCCAATATAGTAGAGTTCGGTATGCAAGAAGAGTATTGGGAGATGGGCATAGAAATCAGATAGAAGGCAGTCTATGTGGGCTTTTAAAGGCCTTGTTAAAGATGTACCCTATTCTACATGTACTTGGAAGCCTTGAGACAATAGTGAGAATGGAGTGAAATCTTTTGACTTAGTATTTTGTAAGAATCCCTTTGACTGTGAAATTGAGAAAAGACTGGAAGAGGACAGTTGCAGCAGGAACCTCAGTGATCCAGGCAAGAGACTAGGAAGGTAGAGGCAGGAGAATGAAAATGCTGGATTCAGGATATACTAATATAAAGCTTACAGAATTTGCTGAAGATTGGATATAATATATGAAATAAAGAAGTGAAGGATCAGTCTAAGATTTTCACTCTGAACAACTAGATGAACTGTCCCATGAGGAAGACAAGAACCTGAGACAGTCAGTATATACCATGTTGGAAGGAGCATCTGAATATTGCAATAGACAAAAATGTTGACAGAAGTCATCAGGAGAGTCCGGACCATGGATGACTTCAACTAGGAGGAGCAGCTGAAGGGATTATACCGTGTCCTTCTCCTACTCAGAAACTTTCTGTGTCTTCCCAGGGTTACTGCTTCTAGAGGGCAGGGAATAGGTCTTTCTTATCTCCTTTGCATCTAAGTTTAGAATGCACCAAACAACCTGGGAGCTCAGTAACTATTTGTAAAACAATGAA